>JARJHM010001422.1:0-29384 GCA_033356055.1 Carex pumila | reverse complement strand
TCCTACGCATACAAAAACTAACTAAAATTATAACGACTTCCACCCTCTTCCATTTAGGACTCCGTATCCAAATCCGTATCCGTATCCGGATCTTTTATGGATTTCCAAAAATTATCCGAATCCGGATTATCCGGATTCGGATAATTCCCGAATACGGAGCGAATATCCGCCAGATAATCCGGCTCCGTTTTCACCCCTAGTTTTAGTTCATTCAAGTTTGCAGCACAAAAAGTATTCTTTTAAAAACGGTCGCTCATCCTTCCTTTGACCCAGAGTATTATATCGGTGAAGCCCAAAACTGAATATGGGCCGAAAGCCCAAATACTTCTTTGTATGCAATAGCAATTGTACTCTTATTGCAACTTTTTACTCCTAACGGAAGAAAATAAAAAAAGAATTACAAGTTCAGTATTGGGCTTGTTCAAAAATGCAAGTTCCACCACAGTTTTCAAAATTAAGTAAATTTGAAAAAAAAAATTTATTTTGATATTGTATATACCTGCCTCATATCATATGAAAGCATCACGAATTGTACAGACTACAGATTATCAATAAAATTTGGAAAGAGTATAAATTGAAAACATTTAACTTGAAATGATGCTTCTGGTGCGTAACAGCTTTTGCTCTGAAAGCATTCATTGGTTAAAATTTCATGTGACAGTTCTTATCTGGCCGAAAGACAACAAAAAAAAATCAAACAAAGACAAAAAATCGGAAAGAAGCATTCACTAATCCTAACCTAATATGCGCCTAAACTGAAAACAAAATGGTAAATTATTTCTAATATGTGCGAATCCACCTAAGAAAGAAGCACCAACAGAGCTTCAATCCATAAAAAAAAAAGGATTCGATTAAATATGCGCCCCTGTCTGATCTGGAAGCAGATAGGTAAAATTTCAGCGACCAGTTATTCGAGGGCGACTGGATTTGATTCATAAAAGATAAAACTTGTTGCGAATAAGTTCAAGGAAATAAGAGCAGGTGAAATGTATTTAACATGAAATTTGAATTGGAAAGGAATGAGAAAGAGAAAAAACAGAGGCGGCGGATTTTGGGATTCGTCTGGTATTTATCTATATAGTATCTTGAGAGAACAAATTCGTAAGCGGGTTTTTCAATTCCAATTCGCATCCTCTGAGATATCTCATATATTGCGTGACTTTTTGGAAAATCTTAAGCATTAAAATACGTTCTGCACGCATCTCGAAGCTCATATAATACTGGCCCCCGCGCTACTTCCGAATAGGCGCCGGACACGTCGGTCACGTAAAAGTTGAGATATCTCAGAGGATACTTACTCTTTCAATTCTAGGGTTTTTGGAACGATCTGGATCCTCTGTGGCCACTCTTTAAGAAAATTCAATGTACCAGTTCTCCGACAACCTGACTAATTCCTCTTTACAGTTTTTCCAAGTGTAATTGTCGGTGCTAATCTCTCGCAATTGATTTTTTTTAACTAAATGACTAAGATCAACCTTATTTTTTTTATGAAATGTCAACAGCAAAAAAAAAACTATTTTCTATTATAGTAGAGTGAAAATGCACAATTAGTTTTGTGCTCTAATTATGCTCCTCATTTTTATTGTCTTTTTAAAATTTAAACAGCTAATCTGAACCGCTTAACGTGATTTTCATATTAAAATATACTTGAAGACTATTTTTTTTATTTTTTTGAATTTTTTTTTATGGTTTTTAGATAGACACAAAATTACTATTTTCAAAAGATTATGGACTATCCAAAACAATAATTTTGTACCTATTTAAAACATAGTAGAAATTTTCCTAAAAACATAAAATTTGATATCCAAACATATTTAATATGAAGATCATGTTAAGCGGTCCAAATTGACTATTCGAACTTTGAAAGGACAGAAAAAAAAAAATGTAGAGCACAAAGAAAACCAATGAAGCATTTTAAGTTTTAAACCCTACTTTAGTCAAAAAAAAAAATGTTACAATAATCTGCGTACTAATTACTTCTAGTACTTCTATATATATGTTACTAATTAGAGTCAATTTTACATTATATATAACATTTTACTTTAAAATATATAATAAAAATATAATCTACATATTATATATTGAAATTAAATAGAGGTTAATTAACCATTTAACCCCATTGAGTTCACCACGTCCATTACATATTCTTAATGATCGATTTACTGCTGGAGCAATCAAAATTGGAAGGAGCCAAAAAATTTAATAAGATGGAACTAAATTTTTATTTTAAGGAATAACTTTATTATTATTTTGAATATATATTAAGTATATTTTGAGGAGGGCTCAAATGCACCTAAATTTTTGTGCACCCAAATGCACTCTATCTTTCAAATCTTTTTTTCTCCGTTTTCAAAGTCCAAATAGTCAATCCGAACCATTAGATACGATATATATATTAAGATGTGCTTGGAGACCAAATTTTATATTTTTTGAAATTTGTTTACTATTTATTAAACCACTTTGAAAATCGCTGATCCAATGATCTAGAAAATGTAAAATCAGCGATTTTTAAAGTGGCTTAATAAATAGTAAAAAAAATTCAAAAAATGTAAAATTTGGTCTCCAAGCACATCTTAATATATAGATCGCATCTTGACTATTTGGACTTTGAAAACAGAGAAAAAAAATTTAAAAGATAGAGTGTATTTGGGTGTACAAAAATTTGAGTGCATTTGAACCCTCCTCGTATATTTTTGATAGAAAAAATTATGAGAAAACATAAAATAGTACATATTTTGAAAAAATTACAAAACAGCATAATTTTTTATTTTTTTTAATCTTAAATATATTTTTTACTATTTTCTTTCGCAAAAAAAATATATATTTTGAAAGTTTTTAAACCAGAGGACAAGTGCATATTCGAATTATATGTGGGTCCCCCACTTGAACAAATTGCCATAACTGGAAAACTAGGTACATAGGTTCAAAGTTCAAACATAATAAAAAGCTCCAGTTACTGTTAATTGCCTCAGATTTTATGTGATTCCTAACTGCCTCAGATTCATTGATGCAAGCAACCCCTAAATCAGAGCGCTTTCGCTCACATCACATAATCGAAAAGAAATGTATAATTAGCGCAAAATTAGCCAATGTCTGTAAAAAATTTAGTTGATCATGCATTCAGAACTTTGATTTAGCTGGGAAGGATGGATATTATAACTTGAACAAATAGATTATACCGTGAAAACAGGGGTTGTAAAATCATTCAAATACATCTCTAACAAGCCAAAACCTTGATCAACGGCGGTACCCTAACATGGGTCCTACTATTTTACGGTCCAGATTTACTGTCATCCGAGTAAACTCAATCCGGTGCCTATTTAGACTGTTGAGATCCCTTTAAGATTTGTGCTAGGTTAAAAGAATGGTCCAGATCCACTAATTCTAAAATAACGTGGCCCATTGAAGAGCTACTTACTAGTATATATATAGTATAGCTCCATATTAACAGTGTTTAGTTTAATTTAAATATCAGATGAGAGCTTGTTGGAAATAACTAGAATATTGTAGAAACTTTATGAACGATAATTGTAGAAATTTGCAATTTAATTTTCATACAGTGCATGGTTATTATAATTAGTTAAATATGCTAGATGTGAGTTTTCATGAAAACAAATTGTAAAGTCATACTGCCAAGTTTTTATTTTTTTGGAATACAAATGAAATGAAATCGCAAGCTTCTTACCTTCAAAAAGTTTTACAAAAATCTCTCAGTCGGATGTTGAATATTTAACCTCTCATACTGAATAAATTATATAAACCAGTATAATAAATATTAATTCTTTGAAAAATCTTAATTTGAGAGATCGATTAATGTGTCTATCGGTAGTTCGGTACCAAGCTAAGACCAGCCAGACCATATGAATTGCTATTTTTTTCCTTGTGAGATAAATATCTTTCTTTGGTTTGCGAGACTGAATGGTTGGGTTGAGTGCTTTGATTGATGGTACTCGTCCATACCATTTTCTTTTCTATTTTGGTACGCTAAAGAAAAATAAGTGTAGAGATCTATTTGGTTGTTTGTAAGGAAAAAAAAAGAATAGGGAGGTACAACAAGTGTAGAGATCTATTTGGTCTCCAATCATATTTAATGTAAATATCATATTGAACACATTAAATGGTCTGTTTGAATTTTAAAATTGAAGATGAAAATGTTGGAGTACGATTGAGGTATGAAGCAATGGAGTATTTGAGCCATTCTCTCTGTATATATGTCAATTAATGTTCAACTAACTACACATTACAAATTTTATAATTACAACGCGCGTACACATGAATACATAAAATGTAAAACCATTCACGATTCTTATAATTAAGCAAAACTACTACGGCCAATGATAATAGTAGCATCATACTCCTATAGAAGAAACCAGTCAGAACTATTTCTGAAGAAGTGCCCGACAACAACAAAGGTGATAGAGTAAGTAGCCAGAAACAAGCACGGTGATTGCTACCTTTGACATCGTCAATGGCAATTGGGCTGGTGGATATGCCTGGATAAAAAGTGGCCGAAAACAAGAACACAAATAGACAAAGGTGCCAAAAACAAACATGGTGATAGCTACATCTAACATCATCAACGACATTGGGCCTGGAACACTTCCGATGGCCATTAACATCATGGCGGAGAACATCATATATTTTATTAAAAATCGATCCATCACGGCTACTTCCATCTCACTCTGTTCTCTCTTTTTGTTGTCTGTAGCAATGTAAAATGCTTTATGAAATTGGTTCAATGAAAAATGCGAGACAAATGGTGGAGTTTATATATAGGTAAGGTTTTTCTAGGATGGATTTCATATAAAGCCATAATAGATACATAAAAATAGTTATATATAATTAATAAAAGACAATTTTAAATGCCAAACACGGAGTGTCTGTTTTTATATATATTTCTAAATTTATTATTTACTTTTATTTAAATTTCTTTTATATGAAGTTTTAATTTTCAATTGTTATGTATTCCTGATTAAGGGTGGAAGACCAAAGCGGTGTCCACAATCTCAAATGGCAGACAAAAAATATTAATTCACAATAACAAAGTAGACACTTTTTGCGAGAGAAAAAACACATTTATAACAAGACTCCGTTGCAAAAAGTACTATCGCGAATAGAAAAACACATTTATGACGGTACTCCGTCATGAAAAATTATTTTTTATTCTCACGAAAAGTGTTTGTCTTTTGTAGTTAATGGTGTCCGCAAACTAATATTGTGGCCGTTTTGTCTGCAATTTATCACAGCTTGATCTTTCTGGCAATCCAATAACACATGTTAATTTATAGAATCTGAGTTTTTAGGTCGACGATAAACAACACATTTAGTATATACTATATACCACTGCCAAACTTTTTATAATACTTGATTCCAATTCTTAAATTTTTTTGGATTCTGCCTGTGTTTGAGGCCGACCAGTTCACTCCAGCACGAAGATCTTGGATTATCTTGAAAGGAAATCAAAATTCGTTCTTCTTTTCATCTTTTGGCAACTTTATGCACAGAAAATAAAATGAACGATCTTTTTGAGTAATCTTTACTCAAAACAAATAGCTTTGAGCTAGGGCTTACAGTAATTAATGAACGTCATAGTTTTATATCATGGATTTTTCTAAATAAAACGATTCATTAGCATCTTATTTCTTGACAATCATATATACATAGCACAACTAACATCATAATGAAACACCTACATTAAAAAGATAAAAGTAAACATCATAATGAGATACAAATGACATGGTAGAAAACATGCATGCCATATATGTGACTAGTTATTAGAACACACTAAGCACTTGAAGGAGAATTTCAGGCCCAACTGGACGACCAAGTAACCTTCACCTCTACAGCACCATACTTGCCATTAATTCTACCAGTGTTGCTTCCGGAAGCAGCTGCCGCAAAGGTTACCGATCCTTGTGCAATTGGGTCATTGGAGGAACTCGAGTCTTGGTTCGATAGATCAGCAACAACTTTGATTGAAGAAGTGAGTGGAACAACCACCACAGATCTTAGCAGGGGAATCTGTTGTTGAGGCTTGATATCTACATAATTTTTGTTGTCTTTGTTGAAAAGAGTAATGGTTTCATTGGAAAGTGTGTTGGAGGCCTTGATTGTTCTGTAGACCCCCTTGATCAGAGTAACCTGCACAGTTGCCGTCACCGCATTGCTATAAACGGCATAGCATACAGCTATCGAGCCATATTTACCCTTAACTTCCTCCCGTAAGGGTTGATTGTACACATTATCAGCAAAATAGTTCCATGTTATCTTCCCTCTGCTCATGTCATTCTTCGGGGAGCTCATGAGAGAAACATCAATGTAAAAGCTATCGAATGCTGAGATTGCTCTTGTTGGACCAGTAAGCGGAATGTATGCCTATGAGAGAAATTAAATTTAAAGTAAGTCTAGTAATTAATTTCTATTCGCTAAATAATAAAAGGTAATATAAACATGCTCCGCATTATAAAGTACCTCATTCAGAGCTGTGTTGTTATACCTTTTTTTTCTTCTAGATCATGAGGTACTTACTACCACTAATTACCTTTTTCTAATAATTATGTATCAGAATTATATTAATTTGTAGCAAAAATATGAAAAAGTAAACTAAGATGACACGTAGCCACACCTGCGGTTTGATGCTCAGGGAGTTCTCCTTAGTACGATCAAAGATGTATTGGGGGGTGCTCAAGCTGTCAACGACCTGGATCTTTCCATATAGATTACCAGGAATCTTTTTGTCAATATCAAGGATTTGCACCGAGAATATTTCCACCAGTTGCCGACCTTTGGAGGTCACCACTTCGCTTACTGCACTGGTGGTAACTGCAGGCTTTGGTGGTGTCTTGCTACTCCAAAGCACGAGACCTAGCAACCTTGCAGCATCTGGTGCATTGCTTATCCCAAGTTTAGCCAACTCATGGAAGGTCCCAAAAAGGTCAGATCGCCGCATCTCAAAAGAGAGCGCTCCCCAATTGCAGACTAGTTCAGCAATCATGGGGCTAATTGATGAGTCTGGTTTATTTGGATCGTGAATCCGGGCATACACAAAATCTGATACCGCTCTAAATCTAAGTGCCTCTGGTAACATTATCATTAGATTTATCAGGAATTGGTTGTTTTTTGCATTATTGTGGTCGAAATTGGGATGGGCGAGTGAGCTTATTGCACGGTCAAGTGAATTTCGACCTACTGTAGTATTTTGTACTAATAAATCTCGTTCAGTCGGATAGTCACTAGTATAAGGGAGTACGACTGTATTAGAAAACAAGGGTTTGCCATTATGATCAGGTTTGAATTCATACCACCTACCATTGGCCCCTTGAAAAGCAACCAGGTAGAGGTCACCATATCGGATGCGAACTGTGATCTGACTGTTACCGGAAATTAAAACAACATCAAACCATTTGTCACGACCGTCTTGCTCTTGCATGAGCATCGGCACGGTTCCTGCATACCTAAGGGGGTTGTTTGCACTGGCCAAGCGTTTGCGAAGTTTTTCAATGAAGCTGTTATAACTGCCTGCTTCTCTGGTCACATTAAAAGTCTCATCAAATTCTGGTTGTTTTTCTGCATTAAAGAAAACAATATTGTTATACAAGAAATTTTCTTTTTATATAAACTGTAATATTTTAATTTAAAGATAAATGCTTCAAATATGAGCCTTGGTTGGTCCAGGAGATAATGTATGCTACAGCAAGGCAGCAATGGCTTGGATGGCAAGTGTTTAAATTAATATGTATAGCTAGCAAGAAATTATATATTATGTTGGTAATATATATCTAGATCACAACATAGATATTTCTGATAGATATTGCCAATATACACAAATATTACTGCTACAAATATTGTGTAAATATTTTTGCATAAAATAACTTTAATATCCATACCAGTAAACTCTATTGAATTATAACTGACGTCCTATAAAACCAACGGTCTAAGATTTTTCAATATTCTAGAATATTATCCAACGACATATAATAAATAATTATCAAGACCAGTGTATATATTTGTACAAAAAGGTGGACCTCGGTACAAAAAAATATGGATAGCAATTATTGAATGATTAAATTAATTATTTTAATTCGATGATTAATCTTGAAAAGGATATTATTACAATCATACAACTTAACGATGTCTAGCTAGAATCAAGTATGACTAAACATGAAAATTAATGTTTTATATTATAATTAATATTTAAGTGTTATAAATAAGGATTATAATAATTTCTCAATTATTACAATCCATATTAAAAAATTTACTACTTAAAAATGTGTAAAGGATTTGCTGCCAGAAACATATCCTTAATTTATCCGATAGTTCAAATGAATTTTATAATTTTATTCTCCAAAGAATAGTATGCTGGAGAAAATATCTTGTGCCAATTGATTTTTGTCACTCTCCTATAATAAATATTTGTTTGACCAAATGCTTCTTCGTTGCTCATCCTTGTTCGTTGCCCTGGTTCACCGTGGACCAAATACTTTCCCATTTATATACTAAGTGGAACAATACACCAAGTCCATTTAAAAATATGTAGGCGTTAGCCTTTCTCCGTTTACATTCTTCCCAAATCGACAACAAACCCAAATTGACGCCAAAAAATGTAGAATCGGACCCAAATAGAAGAGAATCGACTCAAATCATAAGAATCTGACTGATTGGGAGAAAAAACTCGATTGAATCACCTGAGTCAATCCGAATCAAAACCGATTTTCAACAGAAAAAACGTTCGGGCAGAAAACTCGGTTAAATCTTGGCTCGGACCCAACGATACCGTTCCGATTTAATTTCCAAGCCATGACTACAATTACTCACATATAGAATTTGTTTTTACCAAAGGCCGACAATGCAACATAAATAGAATTTTGAAGTGAATTGCTTTCAACAAAAATAATTTATAAATGAAGTGCGATAGTACCAGTAACCATTTTGGAAGAAGCCATGAGCATGTAAATAGTATCTCTTTTTTGTTTGAAACCTTCGGAGAGACTGCCAAGTAGATCTCTCTCTTTTGTATGAAATATAAAAGCTTGGTGGTTAATGTTTATGTAGGCTTTGCTACTGGGTTTGGTGTTTTATTTGGTTACACCAAATAAAAAATAAAAATAAGCCTTAACAATTCCGTTGTAAACTTTGTATTGGAGAGAGATAGTGTAGAATTGAATTCAAATTCTCACACTGCGCTGTCGTGCGCCAAGAGGACTAACTTTAGAAGATAGATAGTGGAGATATTATAGGATGGAGATGGGAAGCAAATGCATTCAATTCTTATACTGCGCTGTCGTGCGGGTCCAAGAGGACTAACTTTAGAAGTTTATCACTCCTAGAGACCACCGTCAGTGATTTCTTACACGGATCCTACAAATTTATTGTAACAGAGAACCTAGGATTGAAGTAAATGGCGAGACTAATCAGCCCACACATAAGGGTCAGGAGAGGAATCTAAGTAAAAAGAACAAAGCTACGTGTCATGTGTTTACCATAAGAGAATTTAATAAGCACAAATTCAAAAATATATCGAATCGACTTTAAACGATAAATTAAAACTGTTGAATTAAAATTCATGTACTTATAAGTGATGCATGTATATACAAAATTTTAAAAGTTTCGAATTAATTTAATACAAGATTAAGCGGTCAAAGAAATAATAAAATGTTTTATATATTTATTTTTTATTATTTATTTGACCGCTTAACCTTGTAGCAAATTAATTTATTTATTTTATATATTTATTTTTATTATTTATTGATTGCTTGATCTTGTAGCAAATTAATTCAAAAGTTTTAAAATTTTACATGTATAAACATTACTTATGAAGTACATGGATTTCAACAGTTTAGATTTGTCATTTGAAGCCAATCCGATATATTTTTAAAGTTGTGCTCACCAAATTTCCTTGATGAGCACATCATATCCTATGAATGTACCAGAAATTATAGGACGTTTAAGGAAAATTGAAGCGGTACGCTTTCATTGGATGATTTTCGTTGCTTGATCAAAACTTACCGACCGAATAAACAAATTTGTAAATATTTTGTAAGAAAACATGGTGGAGAAACGGGATGACTGGTTATAAATCCATGGCGGTAGTAGTTGTAGGTTGACTGCCAACAGTAAGTATTGATTATCCTGAGTGATGATTTTTTTTTTTAAGGATAAGTATTGATTATCCTAAGTGATGTTTGATGGTGAACTAAATAATAGAATAATGATATTAGGTCTTAACTATTCTGTTAAACATGATTTAATTGAGTTGGATTAAGATAAAATAATTTAATTTTTAAATTAGTTTAAATTGACCTAAATTAACCTAGTAATTTAATTTTATTTAAGTATGAGACTTAACTCTTCATGTTTTATTATTTCAAACATTTTTAAGAATATAAATACCCAATTAATTTTGATTCCATTTAAACAAAAAGAAACTTTTAACTTTTAACTTTCTAAATTAACAAAATATACAATTAGAAAAAATTAAATAAAAATATTTTAAACATGTACTACAAATAAAATAAACTTTTACTTCAGCAAGCCAACATATTTTTTGACAAAATACATTGTACACATCTAAATTAGAATTAAACAAACTTCACTAAATGTAATGTGCATCTCTATGGCTAAAGAATTATATTGGACGCATCTCATTTTCTTGTACAATTTCTTTCAATCAAAATAGAAAAAAAAACACGAATAACACTTTTATTGTTAATATTACAAATTTTGTAGGACAAAATAATATGTGCATAACTAAGTCCTTATCTCGTTCAAAACTGTATGTACCCGTTAAACTTTAGCCTATTTATCTTAGAAGCATAATTTTTTTGGGACAATAAACAAATCCTATTTTAATAATTGAAGCAATCCAATAAAAAATTTGGAACATAACAAATCTAATTTTTTGTGATTATTTTTTCTTATTTGTTTTGAATAATTTTAGGATATTTCTCTAAACTTTTATTTATAACAAGAGATCCTCCGAATTTTTATTTTGTAACAAGTAATTTTCTGGCTTTTTATTGGTGTGATAATTATCTCATAACTCATATGAAAAAAAAAAGCGAGAAAATAATTAAACAATGTTTATAAAAAAATCACATACATTATTAGTATATATTTAGTACATACAAAACAATTGGTGCAATTGGTGCACTTCTATTGATTTATTTTATTACTATCGTGAGATCATTTTGTACTTGTAGGTCCAATTGGTGCACTTTTATTGTTTTATGTTATTACTATAGTTAGATCATTGTTTTTTCCTTTTAGGATTATATATAGAAACCCTATAAGCGGCAAATAGTCAAAGTCGCCTCCAAATTGAGGCCGAACCACTCAACCAGCGAATCAGTTTGGATCCGATGATTATTGGATCTAAAGTGGTTCCAACGAGTTCTTTCACTATTGAATATTTAGTTAAATATAAACATAAATAAACGATTCTTTTTGAATTTCAGAGAACCATTTGGGTCACTCGTAGAAAACCAAGCCCAGTGGACCCAGACAGCCACCGAACCCCAAATCTTGTGTGGAGCGAAAGAGGACCAAGAGGGCCTGGTCTGCGCACTAGCTGCTCGGCCTAGACCGTAATGCACCACCGAAAGAACCAGAACCATAACAAAAACCGGGTCTAGAAATCATTTTCCTCTGACATAACTCAATTTTTGGGTTTAGCTTAAAACCGTCCGATCAGAATCCTCTTAGACGTTAACTATTTGCTGATTTGAATCGGACGGTAAGGAGCTGAACTCAAAATTTGAGTTAGCTCAGATGTAATAATTCCCAAAAACCAAAACCTTTGGTTTCTGAAGAGTACCGACGAGGCGGCTGATTCAGGCCGATGCGGGGAATAATGGCGAAGAGGTGGATAGCTATAGTCTTGATCATCAGAAGTAGAGGAGATGAGGTGAGATGAGAGGTCAATTCTCACTTTTTTTAGATGTGCTCTGATGGAGGAGGTTGTCGATGGGGGTAGGCCGTAGGCCGACTGGCGACCCCTTTAGGCTTTTGTTTTTGAGGAAAAGAGTGGTGAAATTGTGTGGCTGAAGAAGACGGAGAACAAAAAGATAAGATCACATTGTTATCTATTTTCTCTCATATTTCCTTATTATGTCAAAATAATAAATGCCACGCGTGACAGGAAAAAAATAATCAGTAACAGTAAACATGGTAAAAACAAAGTTTAACTTGTACAACAAAGTGTCAAGTTTACAAAGCAATTAAGACAGGTATGTATGGAAATGGAAATGGAAATGGAAATACTCAATTGCTCATTCATTATTACAGAGTTTCTTGATCACACACGCTAGTGGTTGATCGAGTGCAATATTTTTAACAGAAGTAAGATTTATTTATATATATTGCCGTCAAATACAGTTTTCTCTAGCCTTGGGCACGATGAGAGGATATTTATGCATAGATCATTTGCAGCATCTGTACAGTGTCGCCACCTGCATTGGCTCATTACAAGTCGGGCAGCGCATGTCTCTCCTAATTAATGCAGGATTGCCAACTATCTCAAGTTCGTGGCAGTGCTGCTCCTTCTTGTTCCTGAGATCTTTCAGCCATTCACTGAGCACTTGAAGGAAGTTCACAGTGGTCACTTGACTTTTCCACTGCTCTAATTTCGAAGATATTACTTTCAGGCCACTGGTGAAAACGCTGCCTCTGAAGACAAGAATATGGTCAGCATTCCCGATAGCAACCCAGGAATCGCGGCTTTTGTCGAAGGTAAGCAAGGAGGATGTCCATGAGAGGAACTCTTCTGAGACATCGCTGAGATCATGTGTACTAAAATGCAGCACATATTTCTGCACACGCTCCCAGAACATGGTTGAGTTTGAGTACTCAAAACTGTACCCCAATTTAGCCTCTCTGAATGCCCTTACCGTTGCTTCTGCTGTTTCCTTGTGATGAGTGTTTCTACCAACATATGCTGTCTCTACCTTGATATTCGCTGCCTTTGTAACTGTCGTAAGTAATTGAACCATACTTTTACACCACTCGATGTCGTCCCTCCATATAGGCATACGTATTGATCCTTGCTCTTTATCTATAATTATATTGAAATGTGGTTTGTTAGTACAATTTCTGGAAACAGATAGTGGGGGGTTGAAAATTGTAATTTTTTTTTTCTTTTTTCCAAAACATACCAATTGGGCTAATGTAGTCTCAACCTCTCTTATTTGTAAATTCTGTGCAACAAAAGAATAAAGAAGACGGAGGAAGGGCGGGAGCAGTGCCATGCTTACTGGTAAATTCTGTGCAACAACAGAGGGCAGCAGCAAAACAAGCCCTCAGGAAATCAGAAGTGTAGGGTGACAGTTTAAGTTTAGATCCTCCAATTGTCCAATTTCTAAGAAGTATAGGGGTTGAAGGGCTTTTTTCTCAAATTTCTGACTGAATAAACTCACAGTAGACAGTACTGGTAAAACTCAGAGGGAAGCATCTAATGGCTAACATACGGGGATGTCTCAACAGTTTTCGGTAAAAACCAGATCCAAAAAGATGGAGTAGGGACTTCTCCTCACTTACTGGTAATTGAAAGTGGAGTTGTCGGATGGAGAAAGAAAAAGTTACAATTGGGTCCCTCAATTCTTTATCTTTTTTAAGTGGAAAGATGTGGGTAGTTAGAAGTTTTCCACTTTCTTTAAATAGGCATTTTAATTTTTAGGTAGCTTCTAGTTGTTGTTTTCTATTAACGTTTCTGTTATGACAATGTAATTTTTTTGGATGCTTTTAATTAATATACACCTACGGGTTTCTCATAAAAAAAAAAAGTCACCTCTCGACAAAT
Source organism: Carex pumila (assembly GCA_033356055.1). Lineage (NCBI taxonomy): Eukaryota > Viridiplantae > Streptophyta > Magnoliopsida > Poales > Cyperaceae > Carex > Carex pumila. Next base: position 15,592 of record JARJHM010001422.1, on the reverse strand, counting down.
AATTATTTGAATGAAATTGTTCGGTACATACCCATTGAGATATTGTTGCATCAATTTGTACAAGCAGAAATTGCATTCCCTTGGAGATCTTTGTGAGAAGCTGGATCTCATGCTCCGGGGTGAAAGGGAATGCTTCTTCACCATACAAGTGTAGCATGAGCAGTGCATTTTGACGCACCACCTGTCCCCTTTCATCCAACACCACTAACATCGGCTTCCCGGTGAATCCCCAATCCTTCTGAAGCAAGTGAACCAAGCCACGATTCACTTGCAATACGGCCTCATATGTCAGTGTGTACCATGGCATTTTGGAGATTATCGCATTGTACCTCTTCTCATCGATGATGGTCTTCTGATCAACAATAGGAACCCACATGATTTCATAACCAAATCTAGTATGGGTATTGTTGTAAAATTGTTCGAGGAATAACAGATCCTCTTGGAAGGTCTCAGTTGCAAAACTAGAATAGAGGATCAGCACTTTTCTGTCCTGGAAGAAGCGTAGTGAGGTTGATACCTTTGTTCCAGGGTTGTAGAGGATATTGCTGTCAATGCTGGAGTTGATAAAATAGTAAAGGATTTCCATGTTGCTTGCCGGTGGAAATCGAAGGAAACCTAAGAGTTCTTGATAGTTTGATGTTACTTGTATTTCCTCTGTAAAAAATAGAAGTCACCAAAATCAGAATTATATAACCAAAATTATAATTATATATGCCATGTGATGAATTTAAATGCTGTTAACTACACTTTCAGCATCTTATTGAGGATTTAATTTGCATAAGATTGTAAAACAAATTTGTTTTCTGGTCTCCAACAAACTATTTATCATGATAGGACAAAGTACATGCTTGCCCTTTCATTTCTGGGAAATCTTCACGCTGACATAATACAAACTTTATCTTTATGTACCCGGTTGATTCATCTTTGTATAGAAAATGAAAAGTGGAAGTTGGCTAAGAAGCCAGAAATAAGTCAACAAATAAACACTGAATGAATTGGCATTTTACGTAAACAATATTGTTTCCAGTATGAAGTTAATTTATTGTTCGAGCACACACCTTCACGCTTACGGTAGATAGTAATGCGAGTAGTCAATTGCTTATAGTAATATCGTATCTTCTGGGTAGAAACTGCCAGTTCTGACTTTTCATTGAGGCTTAAAGTGTACCTGAATTTAGGGAGAGTAAAAGGGAGGGTATTGTAAACTTAGCTTAGCATCTTAATATTTATCAGAAAGAATACAGGTAAAAATGCATAATTATGAAAGAAATTTTTCCTTTTTTTCATCTAGGAAGGCAGCAGTTGTTACTATTTGTGAAACGAACATAGATCACAAATAGATGAAATAGTACCTGAAAGATACTGCATATATAGTACCAGTTGCATTTAAAAATGTTCTAAAAATTACAAAATTTTGATAACTTACCCACTGCAGAGGTCGCTGACAGTTAAACCACAGTGGATTACAGTTTTAATCATCCAATATATAATCTCATTAATTCTAATTTCAGAGAGAATGTTGTTCCATGAGCGAAAACCCTTGAGTTCCATGATGTAGTACACAACACCAAGGAGAGTGTTTATGATGTCTTTGATAACTGGTATCTGAGATTTCAGAGTGTTCTCGCTCTCGAGGGTGCCTGTGACTTGCTTCAGAAGCACCAATGAGTTGATAAATTTGTCGCTTTTATTTGTATACTGATTAACGGTTACCATGAAATCTCCGTAGCGTATTGCGAAGGCCGCAAGCACAAGAACAATCTTGGCATCTGGTGAATAGTTGGAGAGTAAAGCCAGCAGTGAATTTGTCCTTTCATGGGCACTACCTTTTTCTGGACAATCATATGATATCTGCATCCAATCATTTTATCAAGTACAACAACAATGAAAAAATAATGATATTAATTACAAAAATATTTAATAAAAAACATTGTTAATTATTAACTACCTCGCAAGTGATTTTGTGGATGAGTTGGCTCAGACCAGGAATCTTTGTACTTGTTTTCTGTTGCAGTGCTTGAGAGTCAAATCTGATGGCTCTCTGTTTCGATTCGGCTTCCGACTTGTCCTAAAAGCATATATAGAAGCAACTATAATTAGCATAAAAGACCCAGTTGTTAGATGTTCTGGTAAATTGAATTGACAATATCAGTGTTTATTTATTTGCAAAACCATATCAATAAAAGATCAGTTGAATGGGCCCTTTCCATCTAGAGAAAAGTATCCGAAATTTTTTATTTTTACCATCTTAAAGAAAAAAAAAAAGTTAAATCAAATAACCACAATTTGATAAGAATTTTATTTTTAACATGGCCTCAATTTCAGACTGTGGACAGAAATTGAGTGTCTGCAGTTTGAAACTCGGACACATCTTTTTTTTGTAGTCAAAACAATATATAGCGACAAGATCACTATATTTTTGGTCAAGTCCGCTGAAAATCAAAACTTTGAGCAAAAAAATAAAAGGAAATGTGTCCGCAAACAGTGGCCGTCGCAAAAATAGAATTTATTAAAATTCGTGATTATTTGTTTTATTTATTTTTAAATAGTTAAAAGAAATTTTTTGTCAGCAGTATTACTCAACCAACTTAGTATGTAGAGATTATTCTCTATATTGTAAACTGTGGAGCTATTTTGTTTCTACAAATTTTAGAAACATCTAAAATTATTCGTCAATAATCAATGAATCCTCAATATTTTTATTTATTACCGTGATAAATTGATAATATGATAACTTCCTTAAATCTACATTAACCTCAGTGTAACTATATTTTTCAATTAATAAAAAATAGCACCTCTGTATTAGAACAGAGGATACAGTAACTTTAGGGGATTTATTTTTTCTTTTTTTAAGAAAAACAATAAGGGTGCTATATTATTAGGGGGATGTGTAGGTGCAGGCCAATTAATTGAATGGTCGATGATAATATTCAATATTGTAATGATGAATAATAAGCATGTGGATAATCCGGTAAATCCGTGATCTTAAAGATGCACATGGCATTAAAAAAAATCAAGAGCTATATTTTTTAAGGGGTAATTTCACATATACCCCTCAAAAACTTTAAAATTATGTATCCCCCTCTAAACATTGAAATTACGTATTTCTCCCTCTAAACTTTCAAAATTCACAAATTTACCCAATTTATTGTCTTTTATTAAAATTAATTTTAAATCAATAAAATATCAATTTTATCCTTTATTGAAAGCATAAAACATTTGTATTTTGTTTACTAAAAATGTCGATCTTATAAGATACCTATTATACCCTTATAAAATACCCATTTTCTTAACATGGTACAATTTTTTTTTGCTTTTAATGAAGGGTAAAATGAGTATTTTATAAAGAGTTTCAATAGTAAAAAATAATAAAATAGATAAATATGTGAGTTTCAGAAGTTTAGAGAGGAAATATGTAACTTTGAAGTTTAGTGGAGGAAATATATAACTTTTAATTTTTTGAGGGGGCATACATGAAATTCCCCCTTTTTAAAAAAAAAAAATATTTAGGATTGTTTGTATTGTTTATGGTATGACTGTAATTATACAATAAATATTGATTAATTTTCCTTGCTCCCTTTTTCATTCTATTATGTACATACACTTGAATTAACAAATCATACAGTAAATTCGAAATTTCACCTTGACAATGTCCTCGACGAGTTGTAGAAGAGGCTCAACGTCAAGGCTGATGGATGCTGATCCATTGTAGTTACCAGAGATAACTTGTCTCTGTGCATTTGTATCGGCGGAGTAGTTCCGTGAAACTGCACTGACATAGATGGATGATACATCTGAGTTGAAGCCGATCTGACCGTCAAATACGGCCCTACAAACAATTCGACTTTTGAGGGGTTGAAGTTTGATTGCCGCTGCTGCACAGTGTACCAAGTTGGATGAGACAGTGCTCAAGGAAAAGGAAGCCATTGATTGAATAAATGTTGCAATGGTGAATTCAGATAGTGTGGGAAGAGAAGGGAGAAGGTACTTAGATGCCAGATCTATGGCTTCTGACTTCACAAGCGTGTTTCACATGGTTGTTAATTGCATCCATTTTCACAGTTTCATTTGTTGACATTCTGACAGGAATTAATTAATTGTAAGAATTTGGACCACTTTACGGAAGTGAGATCTCCTTCTTTAAATTTCATGTAATAAATATCCTTAAGAAGATCATGAAATACTCTGTTTTTTTTTTGCTTTTGCTTTTGAAACGGTATACATGCAAATGCAATTAAATTAAGCTGCCTTTAGATTTAAAATCGGCAAGGAAAGAAAATAAAAGAGGAAATTGACTACAGTTTTCCATTTAATGAGCTTTGACCTTCTACCAGGAAAAAATTTGTAAGAATTTTATATGATGTCCATATAAGATTGCAAATCCTCCTAATTGCAGATATTAAACCCAATAAACCCCCAAAACTTTAATGAGAAAGTGGGGTAAATGTTGTTAGATTTTTCATTTTTGTAATTGCCTTTATTTTGAATATCCATGAGTTGAACTGAAATTATATAAACATTCCATGATGGATTGAAATTAAGGCTCCGTGAATATTGAATGGAACCCAGTAAAATTAAAAATATATATTATTCATAATTGTAAAGTTCAATGCAAATCCGGAATGAATTGGGTTTTGTCCAAAGCGCTTTGAACAAATTTGATCCATAAACAGATTTAGACCGTCTCATTTGTGTTAAAATTTCTACAAACATATTAAAACTTAATAAATTTAAATAGTCATGTGTAATCTATACCCTTCATATGAATTTTGACACCAATCAAACGGTTTAAACCCGGCTCTTTAAACAAAAACCTCATCCAATTCGGAAATGTGCTTCACATTTTCTGACAAGTACTCGTGGTGGTCTTACAATAGTTCTTCTGAGCTGTCGTCACCGGCCCCTTTCCTAATTAAAGTTTAATTAATTTGGACAGAATTAGATAAGATCCAGTGATACTATTAAATTTGATATAAATTATGGGCCAACAGGCCTTCTTCAAAAAAAGAAAGAAGGAATCATTTTTGATAGCCCAATTCAATTGCCAATTCGGCTTCTTTTAAAAGAATTTGGAACAGATAGCGAGGAAAGAAAAGTTGCTTGAAAGTTGCCCTATAATGTGGAGTTAGATTAATATAACATCAGTGTCATTTTAGTCTATATAATACTAACTTTAAAACCTATTAAATCGATTTTGAACGACTAATTCAAACCGTTCAAACTAATTTACATTATGAGTGATGCGTTTACATACATTTTTTTTTAATATTTTCAAGTTATTTTAGTATCAAATCAATCAGTAAAAATATTAAAAATGAATGTATTAAAATTAACTTAAAAATTCACACATTTGACCGCTTGACTTAATACTAAATGAACTCGAAAAATTATAAATTTTGCATGTAAACGCACAACTAATGAAGTAGATCGGTTTGGATTTACCGTTTGAAGTCGATTTAATTGGTTTTAGAGTTAGTGTTATATAGGTTGAAATGACACTAATGTTATACTAGCCAAACTCTATAATATGTTCTTCTCTCTACAAGAAATGGAGATACGTTGTGTCAAGGGTGAACCAAAAATTTTTAATTGAGAACTGAATAAAGAAGTTTGATGTAATTTTATTTTATAAAGAACATTCATGTTTGCTAGAATTGTCTTCTCAGGAAACTACTAATAATAATAATTTATTAAATATAATTTTAACTAAATTATTATGAAAGCATCTCGTCTGTTGTAGGCTTGTAGCCTTTGGGGTCGGAGCAGCTGAAGAAAAATGATTGATTTATGGACTTATATTTTAAGCCCAATATCGTTGGGCTAGAATGGCCATATCCATGTTCGTTTCTACGTGTACGTAGCTTGGTTAGAATTCCAGTTATATAAATAAATTCCACAATTATTATATATTTTATTTATATGAATAATTGTGGAATTACTCAATAAAAATTATAGTTGTGAAACATATTGGCAATAAGAAGCCGAAGGAGGGATATTCAGCTGCAAATAAAACTTTATATTTCGTAATTATCTTACAAGTAACATATACATAGGAGTTCTTAGTCTTATCTGATAGGTGATGATTGTTTCGTTATACCCATATATTATTTATAAATTAATGAAATTTTTTCTTATCTGTGCAGCTCGTCGTCCAAACCAAATAATAGTAAATAGTTCTGAATTCTGATGGCCATCCCTAGGTAGAGAAAATCTACGGTGACAGTTGGTTGAGAGCTATGTACCAATAGAATTCATCGTGCATTCGTGCCTGTAATCCAGTGCTAGTGTGCACATCAATCCCTCAAAAAAGAAAAAGAAAAAGAAAAAGGAGTTTACACATTAATACTAAAACACAAGATTTTGACTTCAACTCAAAAAGGAAAAATAAAATTTCCAAGCATCTAATTATTTCTACAATCAAGCCACGAGTTTTTCAATCATATTATACAAATTATATTACATCAATCGATATGATCATGTAAATCATGCACCACACAATAAATATACGAAACCTCGTACAATTAAAACGAAAAATAAAAGCAAGTAATTCACTCCAATGCAAATTAAACCACTCAAAAGAAAACAGAACCTAACAACATTACTTCCAAACTATTTAGGTTGTAACAACTTAAATTTCAAGGGTAGTTAATTCCTGAACTAAAGGTAGCACTAGGATCAACAATTCCTGCATGGTATAAAAGAGCCCACAAATGTGTGATGAACTCTCCACCTGATTCCAGCAACCTCAAATGCTCTGCAACTTTTCCAGATGGAGCAAGAAAGACTATGAACTCTGACCAAAATTCTGCCATAATCTTCCAGCGACGGGCATTGTCGGATATCTCCATTAATTGCCTTCCCAGATTCATTGCCTCATGAATCACTTTGTTGCCAGTATATTCCTTTTCTATCATCAAATCATACTGGTCTTGAGGATTTTTTGCTTCACGGAAGAACTCTTTGGTCTCTGAGAGTATTGCCCGAAAAAATAGTTTTAGCGAGAAATTACTTTCTGGTAGCATGTCGGGATGAAAAACCATCAAATAAGCGCAGTAGTTTGACAAGTGGTTGGCAACTGAGCGGTGAGGTTCTATTGATTCGTTGTTTCCTCCATCTTTTACTGGACGGATATCACATAAGCTGGTAGCTATGTGCATACTATTAGGGTATGGAATTCTGTTTCTAGAGTGCACATCTTTGCTAGATCAGTTTGAACACCATTCCTCACTAATGAAGCAACCTCCATTTGTAGGAGGATTACCCTTCAGTGATCGAGAGAGCTGAGGATTTCTTTCTTCACATCTAGAGACAATACAACTGCTTTATGTTCTTCCATCCCTCTTGGAGCTACTTTTTGTGGTGACCAGCCCCACTTTGAATATGGAAATAAGAAGTTTACCCATGGCCTGTTGTCGTTGTGTAACAAGTTTACCCATGACTGTTGTCGTTGTGTCTGTTGTAATTTTTCAGGAAAGAGTATTGCCCGATTTTATTGTTTAATATGGAGTACTCCAAGTGCAAGGAAGAGCTAATACCCTATGGCAATATTAGAAAATAGAGAAGGCACATAATTAGTTTTGTTACTAACCAAGCAAGTTATTAAAATAAGAAGATAGATAGATAGACAGATAGGTACGGCACCTTATAATAAAAGGATTGGCGGGGCAGCATCCGGCTTTTTATATTTTGACAAATCAGTACGACTTTTGTCCAATCAGAAAATATGTAGGACAGAGTTTCCAATGCCTCCATGACTGTGATCATGATGAGGAGAATGTTTGTTATGGTATAATCAATGTTGTGGTGGTGGAACTTGTGGTTGCTTCTTAGGTAGTGGGCTTTAGGATCATCATGTCTCAGGAATGCTTTATATGAAATCCACACAGATACTCCAAACATTCCAGTAAGCAAAAGCACATGGAATATTGGGAAACCCATTGCAAATATAAGAGGATACCTTGTATATAATAAATCACGGAGAAAACCGATCTCCATTCCAATTACCCTATAGACCCTCTCATCATCATCGCCTGAGAGAAGCCCATCAAATACAAGTCGCCTTGTTTTCTCCTGTTTAGCTTCTGCTGTCGGATAGTTGAAATACCGTCTTTTGAGCAACTTGAAAAAGGCAAACGACAGGCATACATCCTTTAGCCTATTGTCTGTGTCGATGGAGGGGTCTAGAAGCCGCTCATTGCAGCTCCAGACCTTCTCCAATGTGACAACACTTTCTGGCAGCTCAACCTCCGCACCGTACTCTGGGCCTTCTATTTGCCCTTCACCCATCACAAGGTACTTGTAGCCTCTCATGTTTGTAGGATCTATTTCTTCATTGGGTTTATGTTGTTGATGCTCAATCTGCATGTAATCAGCTATCAGCTTTGAATTATTGACACCAAAAGCCCTCTTCACAACTTTATGAGATACAAGGCGAAGTAAGAACTTGATGAGTGAAATTGACCAAAGAATCAATAGCGGGAGGTGGTATCCCGTGGCATCATCATTTCTATTTATGAAAGCACCCACATAAAGAACATTAAACAAGGGGACAATTTCGCTTAAAAGCCAGCTAGCGCCCGGAGAACAAGAGGCAGTCGATATGGTGATGACATTTTTCATATGTGATGGTAAGTACCACCAGCCAGATCAAGTATAGGTTGTTGCTGTATGGGGCTGTTGATAGTTGACTTGTACAATAACTGATCAACCAGGTGAGGGAACGACTGTCGTCCGGCTTTATGAACTTTACAAGGATCCAGTTGCTGTGCCACAGCCGGAACCTTGTAACAGCAATGATGTAATTCACAAACAGAATAAGTGCAATTACGCAAGTGAAGGTTGCTGCGTTTATCTTATAGGCTTTGTGACTGATGGGTAAAAACCCATCGATATCGGGCACCTCCGCTGGAGATGGAGCGGATTGATTATCCATACTTTGCTTTGCTACTTGTTATTCAGTGTTGTGTGTGATTCTCTGGATTTGGATAATTGGATAGGTGGGTTGAGTGAATATAGAGAGGCATATATGCATGGATATATATAGGAAAAAATGAGTAAACCTACCGGCTTAAGGGTGCTTAAAAAAAGTCATGACCCATAAACTCGTTTGTATTCAACTCATCAACAACTTGAGTTCATTGACTCGGTTGTCTTGCGAGTTGAATCCAAATTGGCTTCAATTCGGTTCGGAATCAACTGGTTGACACATTGACTTGGTATATTATGTAAAGTTTTAAATTTGTACTATTTTTTTTGTCAGATTTTGTTTCATTATGTAAAGTCCTAAATTTGTATTATTTTTTTTGTTAGATTTTTATTGGTAACTTTTAATTTGATAAACTATATACTATTTACAAGACACGAGATGACTCGAGTTGTTCGCGAGTTGAATCTAAGTTGCCCTCACTCGGACTCAACTCAGCTAATGAGCAGCCCTAGTTAGTGAGCATAACTAGGGGTGTCAATGACACTCATTTACCCTATCCGTATGGTATTAGATAAGATGAATATGAGTCAGTTTTTCTTTTCGTTAGCTTATTAGGCATGGGTATGAGTAATGATTTTTTCTGTTAAGTTAACGGGTATGGATACAGGTAAAAGCTATTTTGTATATGTTGGATAATTGATAATAATATAAAATAAATTATATATAGATATATACATATTATATTATGAGTAAGGCTACGATGCTAACGCTTGCATAGAGGGCCTCTATGCAAAGGCTCAATATTTGACTTTTTAAAATCCTAACGGTGGATTGGAACCATTTATCTTGTTCTCCATATTAATATGTGTTTGGAGACCAAATTTTACATTTTTTAGAATTTTTTTACTATTTTTTTAGATTTATTGAAAATCGTTGTTTTTTTTATGGTCCAGATTTGCTGAAAACAATGATTTTCTAAAAATCTAAAAAAATTCCAAAAAATATAAAATTTGATCTCCAAACACATATTAATATGGAGAACAAGATGAACAGTTCGGATCGACCGTTAGGATTTTGAAAAGTTGAATATTGAGTGTCACACCCCATAGCCAACCTGTACAAAAATGCGACAGGGTCCCTGCCGTAAACATACAGTTTCCTGTATGCCTACAAGGCAATTACGATTCATTTACTCAATTCCCATAAATCCCAAATATATAACCCCATTCAACAAGCAATTAAACAATTCAACACAATTCTGAGAAAACAAATATAAACATAACACCTGATTCAGTTCAAAAGACACCAATATACATCACATCATACAAAAACTACGTATATGCACATATACGTAGATAACATATTACAACCACAAAACCAAAATCTAACAGGTATCATAGAAACTCTGGTAGAAGGACAAATACCGAGGCCTAAGACTGTCGTGCCTCACCGCTCCCTACTGCACCAGAACCTGAAAAGGATAACCCAACGGGTGTGAGAATAAAATCTCAGTGCGATAATTTGCCACATACGAACCCCTGGACTTGCAATCAAACTTTATTTTCAAAAAGAAATTATCAACAACGTATTGTACATGTATAACATTATATAAACATGAATGCATACCTGACAGCAGATAATCGAATGAATTACAACACAAGAGTATTAAATCGAATTTCAAATCAACAACAATTGGGCTTAATTATTTTAATAAGTCTGGTAGCACTTACCGATGTACCACCCAGCTGTACCGCAAACCCGTCGACAACGGTAGGGTTCCAGACACCTACCGAAGGCCACCCTACTGTACAGTATATGACACCCATCGGTAGTGCTTGGCTTAACCATTTCCTAACTTTCTAGTTACAGATCAAATTCAGAAAATTCGTTAAGAATCATAATCTCAATTGACCATTCAAACGCATATCTCATCAGATCATGCATACGACATCTCACACTAGTCACTCATATTACTACCATTCACAACTAGTTTCATACTGCTCCTGCCCCAACCGGTCTGGGGACTTACACGAGCCTCAGAGACTAAAGCTTTAGAATCCTCCCAAAACCCGTGCACCAGGTTTTGCAAATTGGTCACACTTTGGTGATCCATAACATACCATTTCATCTCATTTCCAATTCCAGTGACTTTTCATCTACAATCAGATCATAATAGATCGACACAAATGTATTCAATACCAATATGCAAGTCAATCAACTTACCAAAATTCGAGTTCGATAATATTAGGGCATGAAATGCAAATGCACAATTCATATAATGCAATCAACAAGAATATTCAACATGTCAATAGAACTACAATTTAATTCTGAAAATAAAATATCAGACAAGTCCAGAAATCCCGCACCTGAGTACGCTGCTCTTAAGTAAATCTTACGTCTTAAACTCCTCGAGGTTCCGTACGCTGTTGCCTTATCAATTCTATTTAGAATATATACCATTAGGGTTTAATTAGCTTATAATTGCTATATAATTGACATTATATGATTACGATTCGATACCCCTTCGATTAGGTTTAAAAATACTCAATTATTACAAATCTGCACAGTAATTGCGGCCCATAATGGTGTTGTTGCGGCTCGCAGTACACACAGAACAGAATACAAAAATTAGTTAAGTACTGGGCTCTCTGCGGCCCGTAACCATCACAGCTCAAATTTTTGGTTAAGTATCGGGTTCAATTGCGGCCCGCAATATACATGCAGAATTTCAATTGTTTGGTTAAAACTCGTTTCGATCGATACGCGGTTACGGTTCAGTTCAAATATCGCATTACCTGATTATCTACAGTGTCATGTTGGGTACCTTATACTATCTCTAATCACCTTGTTCATATAATTTTATATCATTCAAATTTTTAGTCTATTCAAGTGATAATTCGGTCGATACCATTTTAGCAACTCGATTAAACAATAACTTGGATTTTTAATCAAAATAAACAAACAAATTGCATAACTCTCATAATTCCAAACCCTAGTAAATTTCCAAAACCCTATTTCACAATTAAACTCAATTAATCAAACAAAAAATGAAATTGAGCACATATATAGCAACTAGAAGCTCAAATTCAACTTTAAACCAAATAAAACCGAATCGAATCGAAACTTAGGGTTTTGAATAGAATCATGAGAGATGGAGAAATATACCAAATTAATTGCTTAATTGCGTAGAGGGCTTCGTTCTGATCTCGAATCTACGGACGGTTCGATCGATCGCGAAATTTCCTTTCTCTCCCTTTCTTTCTTCCTTTTCCTTGCCCTCACCCGCTCTCCTCTTTTTTTTTTGTTTCTCACGGTACCAACATGGTACTGGACGGTACAAGAGAAGCTTATGACAAGCTTTTGGGTATTTTGCAAATTAGTCCTTCAATTTTTTTATTTATTGCATAAGGTTGTATATTTTGCACATAAAACCTCTTATTAAATTTTTTTATACCTCTTAGACCTTCCAATTTGATTATTAACATATATATATTCACTCAATTATATATATAAAATTATAAAAACTTATATATATATATATATATATATATATTTATATATGTATGTTTTATTTATAGAAATTTCTTTATGTAGTTTTAAATGCAAAATTTATAATTATACCATTATATATATTTTTTTTATAATATTTCTTATAGTGTTACATTGAGCCTTTGCATAGAGGTCCTTTATGCAAGCGTTAACACCATAGCCCTACTCTTATATTATATTATATTTATTTATTTTCTTGTTTTCCATATCATTGTATCCACGCTAACTAAGCTAATGAGGAAATTATATTATTAAAAATGATATCATGATAAAGTGTATGTTTTTTTTGTTGTAAGAAGAATATTATGTTAAATATATTATTTTTTTATTTGAATGTTTTGTTATTTAGTTAATGAATTGAATTTGTCAGAAGAGATATAATTTTTTTCATCTTTGTAGAAAAACTATTAGTTTTAATTGATTGCATATTTGTATTTTGGTTTTTATATTAGTAATTGTGATTGTATATGTATGACATGATGAGTTTTATGGTTTATTTGTAAATATAATAAAACTATTATATTAGTATCATTCGTTATTCGCCCGCTATCGTTTCTTTACCCACTAATTTTAATAGGTATGGATAGAGTAGGGTAAGACAAATTCTTAATGAGTAAGAATGATAGGTTATGGATAAAATCAATTCTTAATAGGTATGGGCCGGTATGAGAATACTTCCATCCTACCCTATTGTACTCATCACTCGTAAATTAAAATTTTCAAAATCTTGCATGTATGCCATCACTCGTAAATTAAATGTACCAATCTGATATATATATTGTTATTTTGTACCGTCTGATTATATACCACAAATGAATTGAAGGAAATAAATTTATTCAAGTGAGCCCATAGTACATATATGATCATTCAAAATAGAGTAAAGCTAATATACACTTAAGTGTACCAATGAACTCATACACTTAACTCTAGGACCGTACAATTAGCTTTGAGATTCGTGTAGATTCTTTAAAAATTGTGTAGCTTCTTTAAAAGTCGTGATACACGAATCTCAAAGCTAATCGTACGGTCCTAGGGTTAAGTGTATGGGTTCATTGGTACACTTAAGTGTATATTAGCTTTACTCAAATGATATACTAAATATTTAAATAAAGGCTCGACAGTCATTAACAATTAATAAATATTTTCATAGTTTAGACAATAAATCTACATATTAAATTTTAAAAATTAGAAACATGAAATGAAAATTGTAGACATATTGTTGGACTTATGATTTGATTGTGTATAAAATTTTATACAATCTTAGTGTTATTTGATACCATTCAATATATAGCCGATGCGAGATGCAACTCATTTGATGATATATAGGTTATTCGAAAGGATAGGTCGACACAAATCTAAACCGACTTTAATGAGTCACTATAAGAATCTGAGAGTATCCCACGGATAAAAATACTTAATACTATTGGTATTCTCGATAATAGTCATTTTTTATCTCGCAGATGCACACATATTTTGTACTGAGTATATATTGATTGGATGCATTCTTAATTACAGACAGTGTTCTAAATAGCGCGCAATAGCGTTTTTTGACTCTAAATGCTAAACTATAGCATTAACACATGCTATTTGAGATACGGACGCTATAGCGCTAATAGGGTCCGCTATAGCGTATAGCGCAAATAGCGCGCGCTATGCAACATGAGCTTTTTTTTTTTCAATTTATACGGGCTTTAAAATAAATAAATGGTGAAGATATTGTTTAATTTTGATGAATATTATATTATAATAAATTCAAGTCCCCTATAATAATTTTTTCATTTTGCTCTTGGTTTTTTTTAACTGATGATAAATCAAATAAATAATTGCTAAATTATGGAAATTATAGGGACTGACAAGAATTTTTTCAAGGATCATCTGTTTATTTTACTAGAAGTATGAATTTTTTTTCGTTTCAATTTCTAGGTTATTTTGAAATTTAAATATAAAAAAGATAAATTATGTTATGATGTTGAAGATATTTTGAACAGAAAAAGATCGATAGTTTATGATATTAGTATTACTATAGATATTTTGAGTTGAAATTTGGACTTTGTATTGGTTCAATATGAATATTATAATTTTTTAATCAATTTGATATTATTTATTGTTCTATGAGACTAAATAATGTTGATATTTAGTACAAAATATTAATATAATTTTTATAAAAATAAAAAACGCTATGTGGTATAGCTTTTCGCTATAAGCCTTTTTTTGGAGGCTCCCTGCTATGACGCGATAAACGCTATTTAGAACATTGATTACAGATATATAATTTGAAAGATATGATTCCTGTACGGCAAGAAGAATCGATTATTCGAAATATACTTGGTACTTGATCACATGTTCCAAATTGTATACAATGAGATGACATAAGTGTGATGATATAGGCAGATGATGTAGGAAAGATCAAATTTATAATTTCTCTATCAAATATCCAGCCGATATCGAAAGCTACTTTGCATATGCATGTACTGGAGCTTGTATTATATATTTTTTATATATGTCTCTTTCCCAGATTAATTTACCGTGCAAATTAATTAATAGAACCCATATATTCGGAGTGAAATAATATTGAAATTGCGGCCGAATAAATACATATTATATATAGCCTATAGGCTTCTTTTTTTTAGTTCAATATTCTTTGACATAAGCAGCATTTTTCTTTCCTTTCAGTTCAGTGGGTCAAAATTTTACTTCAATTTTCTATAAACTCAAGCCAATTTTTTTTTACAGACAATAGAAGAATACATTCCCCTAGATTGTACATTGATCTCCAGTTGAGCATCTTATTTCTCCTGTGTATAAATGTTTAGCTTTCCTATCGCTGCACGTCACGAAGCTTGGTCAGCTCCTCTCTTTCAAGAGAAACAATAAGTTTTAAACAAAAAAGTTAAATGGAGGTGTCTGGAATGTAGAAGACAAGAACCAAAGTAAAGAAATAGAAAGGAAGGCAGCGCAGTCCTGTATATATCCAGATACAAGTGATTCACTTGGTCCCACATTTGATATATAAAGGAGTTTGAGACATAAACCTTTGGAGGCTTTACCCAGCTGAGCGGGCATAGAGAGGAGAGAGAAAAAAAAAAGGAGAGAAGCGTAGCGGATCCGAACTTGGGT
>JARJHM010001421.1:0-29405 GCA_033356055.1 Carex pumila | reverse complement strand
TCAAGCAGCAACAACAACCGCAGCAACTACTTCCATAATACTTCTTTTCCCAACTCAAACAACCGATCATTTCAATCTGGTCCTCCTGAGCCGTATATCGCTCCCGCTGTGAGTGATTTCATGCATGAGCAAGGAAAAATGAACCAAATGATCTTCGAGCAATTACAGGCTCTCAATGCCCAACTGGCCAGTTCACTCAAAACAGAAGGTCATGATGAAGCTGCCTCTGCACAACCACCTCCTGGAAGATTGCCCAGTCAACCAGAAATGAACCCCAGAGAAGAGGTAAAATCATAACCTTGTTGAGCGGGACCAACTATGAAGGACCCTCCAAGCCTGGTACGGGCTGTACCAAATATGTACGGGTTGTACCAAACCTTGACCATATAGAACTAGCTCAACCAGTAACTTCATCTTACTCTCACGCGGACCAGATAGATCCCACACGGACCATGCATCACATTCTGAGAAGCTGGAGAAGAGAGAAGCCAGGTCGGACAAGGTTGACATGAGGACGCTACACGGGTCGAACACATCTGACACGCACTGTGCGAGGGCCCAGACAGAGCAGCCAACTCCTGAGCTCAAGCCTCTTCCAGTTAACCTCAGACGCTTTGAGGATTTGAAAGCGCTACAAATGGTAATTCGGGGTATTATAATGAAAGCTCAACAAATTGTGATTGGGGGCTTGATTGAGAAATTCATAGGCGAGAAACCAGCCACCTGCCATGCCAGTGGAACCAGGACCAGCACACCCGGATCGTATAGATATCATTCGGGTCGTGTAGACCAGCACACGGTCCGTGTACCTCAAAGGTGGACGCCCCTCCCAGAACCACCTGACCCACCTTTCACCAACCAGTGAGACGCCCCCGCCTCACCCCTCACTCCATGTCTTGTTAGTTTTCATATTTTTTTCTATTTACTTTTTCTTGTGTGAATTCAAGCATTGAGGACAATGCTTCATTCAAGCTTGGGGGGTGGAATAGAAGAAAACTGTATCTGCATTTAGGTCATGTTTATTTTTCAAAAATTTGTATTTTTAGGTGATAAATTTGCGTGATTGCTTGAATTAGGAACTTTTGTGAAAAGTTTTGGTTGTGTTTGGAATGACCTTGAGAAATTATAACTAACCCCATAATTGATCCAAGAACTGAATAAGAAGGGATGTTTTGAGAACTTGAAAAGATGAAAACTTGAATTGTATCGAAAAGTCATTTTGAAACTAAATTGTGTCTTTTTAATAAAGAAATGAAGATTTTAAATAACGAAAGATTGGGATATCCATTGGTATGAATGAATACCATTGGATGTGTGTATTCATGGTGTATGCGAAAATTAAAAAATATATATATAATAAAAAAAAGTGATGAAATAAATGAAAAGATGGAGAAAATAAGAGTACTGGCAATAAGTCCTATTGGGCGCCTTTGAGCTCATCTCCCAAATTTAGAAAAGAAAAGAACTTTTGCATACATTAACACACGAAGTTCGCGACTTTCTGACCTAAGCTTGTTCCAAGTTTGGGGGGGCGGCTAAAAGAAGAAAAATCACCACAAACGAGGGCATTGTTTCAGTGAAAGAATGAAATATTGATAAATTCGGGTAATTAGCTTTGCAAATATTAAAACATTTTAGAATTTGAAGT
Organism: Carex pumila; assembly: GCA_033356055.1. Classification (NCBI taxonomy): domain Eukaryota; kingdom Viridiplantae; phylum Streptophyta; class Magnoliopsida; order Poales; family Cyperaceae; genus Carex; species Carex pumila. The sequence goes on along the minus strand of JARJHM010001421.1, from coordinate 27,757 downwards.
TTGATTAATCGATTAGTGGGGTGAATCAAAATTGATCAAGGAAAATCCAAATTGTATCCAAAAAGATTCTCATGGTTCTTCATAAGAGCAGTTCATGTAAATTTTCACATTTAGGAATTTATCTGGATTTAGGTAGTCCAAAGTCCAACCCGATACCTAAGTTGGGATTTTGGCTTGAGGACAAGTAAGATTTCAGCTTGGGGGAATTTGATATCTCGCAAACTTATCTATATTCCGACCTGTATTTTGTATCAAAACCTGTGTTTAAATTATTAAATCAGTCGTATTTCATTGAATATCTATAGAATGTGGTACTACTGCACTTTTATTCTTATTTTGCAGAAAACGGGCGAAATCAGGGAAGTTACTACAACATTTGTATTTATGGTTAAAAGGTACAGCTTGCTGTACTGAAACTTTGTACTATACCTTTTTGGTGTGACAATTAGTGTTGATAGAAATTGTAGTAAAAGAAAAACTCATAAAAATAAAGGTTACCAGAAATACCCTCTCCAGGTTTAGCTTCGATTTGTCATCAAAGCCGTGAAAAGATCTTAATGGTGCAGGCATCAGGCTAAGGGCAAGCCTAGTGATTGTCGCTGTTATCAACTTTGGATGTTTTGCGCAACTGAACTCGTGGTCTCCAACTCGCCATACCTCCGGTCGGTTGTCAATATTGTCAGTCACCGCCTTTATCTTTCCAGCACCTCGTCCCTTCTTCTTTGGAGGTTCCGGTGGTGTAATTTCTATTGCGGGTGTACCATTTAAACTGTCTTGAACAACTAGTGTTTCATATGTGCTATGGTTCCTCTTGCCGTATTTGGCAGTTTTTGCTCTTGTGACCTTAGATTTCTTGTGGGGAGCCATTCGTCTTTTGCTTACAATGGAACAAATATGATGTTATCTATGAATTAGAAGTTTGATTTGAAATTTAATTTGAGTAAGAATAAAGTAACAGATATGAGTAAAATGGAGAAAGGGTATTTCACTAATTACCACATATTTTTCAAAATAAAGTAATATTTGCTAGGGGTATTTCACTAATTCACTTAACTAGAACTCCTTATTTATTATCACTACAAAACATAAAGCAAAGTAAAAGAAAAGTGTTAATAACAATTTACTGTCTTAAAACTAGTGTTAATTAAAAAAATAATGAACAGTTACCCTTATATAAATTTGGTCTTAAAAGAAGTGCTAATTTACTGTCTAAAATATCGAACAAGTGTTAATTTATTAATATGAAAAGAACTCTTAACCCTTATAGGTCTTATAACTAATATCAAAAGCTAGCAACCCTTAACCCTTTTAATAAGTAACATATTTTGCATAAATCCCGACATTGGCACAGTTTTCAAACAATTTGAGCCGTAGGTGCATAATTTGAAACTGATATGGAAATTCATAGAAATTTATTCTTATCATTACTTAAAATTCGACATTCTCAAATATTCAAGAGGAAAGGGGAAGACAAGGAGTTATGATTTCTGGGATGTACCTAATGGCTTTCTCCGAGTATTGCATAATGGAATTGAGAGAGAAAGAGAGAGTTGCTTACTGTATAAGCTGAGTAAGGCAAACTTCTTGTGGTAAGAGATGAAGATAGGGGCGGCGGTTTTTTTTTCTCTAATTTGTGAAATCGATTTGGGTATTTGGTTAAGTAGCCCTTGCTTGGTTTGCAGTAATTCTCTGAGATACATTAAGTTGTAAGGCAACTTTGTGTCCTGATCCCATGAAATAGTTTAACTTTGAGATTCTCACCGATTTTGTTTTAACGTATGATATCTTTCAATTTGGGATCATAGGCGCTCAGATATTCCAGAGCTGCGATGTCACAATGAGAGTGAGTGATGCGCCTAAACTGTTGCTCCCAAAGTGGGGGGAGAACTAAATTTCATCTGACCGCCTAAGTTCGGGTATAAATAGAGCGGTTATGGCTTTGCAGAAGTAAGTTGCCAGTTGGTGGCCTTGGTTTATATAATAAGTTGCACTGCAATTAGTTGAAATGTATCTGTTTATAATTTCTCCCAAAACTTCCTGTCTCCAAATGTAAGTATGGTGTTCTTGAGGAATAACATAAACCTGTTATCCATATCCCAGCCGCTAAGAAGTGTCAAGATATGGGCCAAGAGCACTGTTATTTATTGAGATTGCGTATACTGAAGGGTGAATGGTTCGGATGATAATAACAGGTCCCTGTTGTACACCTAATAATAATAGCTGATTTTTTTAAACCAATTGAATGAGATAAATACGATGCAGTAGTCAATTTAGTTATTTATTTTGTAAGTAATTTGACAAAAATTATATGAATATTATAATAATTTCAATTACACAATAATAATTGACAATGTTATAATTTATATCAAAATGGTATGATTTTATATACATTAAATTATATTACATTACATGGATGTTGCATATGTGTATCACATCTTCTATGTATAGACCAATATCTAATTACCACATCACTAATACCCCATTTTGATACTAACTCTGGCCTTCTTTTTTGTATCTAAAATAGTGTCTTTTAGTAGTGCTATGGCATTCAAGTCTTTATTCATTCTTAATGTATATTTTAGTTGTACAAAGTTTTCATTCTTAATCCTACTAAGTGATGCATGGGTTGTTGCTAATTGTAGGAACACCTGGTGATCCAGAATCACTGCTGCAATCAGAGGAAGGTGATTATGACTAGTCTTGTTATTGGGACCATGCTACCAACCATGAGCAGAGGGAGACAGAGCCCTCTAAAGCCACTAGTGAATAAGAGGAGGAGAGCATGCATCCCGCCATCAAGGATGATGATGGCAGTAAGAGTGGGGTAATACGCCGCCCACTTATGTTTTTGTGATGCAGCTTTGGGTCTTAACCACCTAGAACTTGACGAAGATAACGATGGGGCTGAAAGCGAGGCGAGAAGAAAGAGAAAAAGAGGGCAGAAGTCTGATGTGAGGCGGGGCTGAGGGAAGGCGAAGCCTCGTAAACCAGCAGCCCCAGAATGTAAACCTAAATTGATGGTGGTTGGTGACGCGGAGTTCACATCCTACCCTATTTGCACAAAGGTGGTCACCACTACAAGGATGCTAACTTTAGAGAACATGCTGGGACCTTATAGGATGTATAATATGTTTCCTCTCAAGGCGAGGTTGGAAATCCTAAAAATGTTCTTGCAGAGGTATTATTGGGGGAAGGAGGAGGATGAGAAACTATGTATTGCCTTATTTGAGAAAATGGCATCAGATGCGTACTATCGCAAGATGACATTATTGAGGAAGAAGTACGACAAGAAATATGGAAAAGACAAATTAGTGTGGAAAGACTACCCTGCTCAGTGGTGCAAGAATCAAGAGTATTAGAAGGGGTTGTGCCTTATTTGGTCGAAGGAGAAATGGGGCAAAATTTCCCAAACCAATAGGGATAACAAAACAGAAGATGGGACGATCATCAATCATGTGGCTGGTTCAAGGTCCATGTTTTGGCACGCAGTCAAACTAGTATTGCATAAATAGCAGTTTACTATTGTGCTATTCATAAATCTCATGATTTTTATTTGTAGCAATTAATTTACGAATTATTTTAATTGCAAGTATCCAAAAAGGGATCGGCTATCACGTTGAAGGAGGTTTCCGACCGAACCCACTCCAAGAAAACAAAGGATGGAAAGGTCTACGTAAACAAAAGGGCAACCAATTCGGTGGTAATTGGTTTTTCCCCCTTTGGTTATATCAATTGCATTTTAGATTGCACAATTCTTAGCAGTTGGTAATCCAAGCTGTTCAATTTCAGAATGAGTACGATTACCTGAAGGCGCTATTCGGGCAAACGATGATAGATGAAGAATTATGGGAGTTGGCTGTAGAAGGAGAGGATTTGCATGGCCGGTTGTTCGACTTTGGAAACCGGTCTAGGACATGCAAAGTCAATCAAGCATTGGCTATAGAGGATGCAACTATGTTGGATACTGCCAAGAGCACTGCCACCTCGGCTAAAGATGTGACACAAACTTTCACAAAGTCACAGGTGGAAGAGATAGTTGGCTCCAAGGTTGCCTCCATGTTAGCAGTTGAACAAAAGTTGTTTGCTAAAGAGATAGCTGAACAAGAGAAGCGGTACCAAGCAGCAGTTGACGAGTATAGGAGGACTAACAGCTGGAACCAAGCTTCTATTGCATAGTTCTACCGAGTAACTGGAGTGCCTCGTCTAACTTGCCCTGTAAGTGTATTTACTTCAATAGAACTTACTATTATGAAAACTTTCAGCAATAAGTTAGAATAAGTTTAGCTTCTCTAATTAAGCATCCAACTATATGAGTCCTCATCCGTTGAGGTAACTTAATATTTGTGTTCAAATGCAGACCATTCGATTGGAATCCAGACAATCTTGCCATGTAAGAAATGTATATCTCCCTTTAATATTCATGATGAAACAGTCTATATCTAAAATCAAATTTTGAGTACATCTAAAATCCTGCCATGTAAGAAATGTATATCTCCCTTTGCTATGTAGGAGGCTTCGTCATCCAAGGGAAATGATGCTGGGGTAGCCAACATGGAGGAAACTGAAGCTGGGGTAGCCAACAGTGAGGGAACTGATGCTGGGGTAGCCAACAGGGAGGAAACTAATGTTGAGCTAGCCAACAAGGAGGGAAATGATGCTGGGGTATCCAAGGGAAATTAGTATGTGTTGTTAAATTTAATTTGTAATAAATATAATGAACAAAGTAGGATGTCAAACTAGTATGTGTTGTACCTCGTCAAGTAGGATGTGAACTTATCAATTATTTTCTTTGTTTATTGACAGTAGGATGTGAAAATACTATGTTTGAACATGAAAGTAGGATGTGAACTTTTATTTTATTTTATATGTTTGTTGACAATAGGATGTGAATGAATATAATTTAGTGGTTAACTTGTTGTATTTGAATAGTAGCAGTTAATTTGTATTTTTCAACTCTTATAAGTTTTTATTGTGATATTACCAATTAATTTCTCACTGGGTTGAGTTTAATATAATCCGTACAATGTGGGTATGCACATAAAATAAGTTATATTCAATAAGGGGGTACTATTATTTATATGGGTATACCGATCGAAATAGTCGAATCTCTCTTGATCTTATTACTGTCAAACAGAGAAAACCCATTTTTGTAAAAATAACACCCCAACGCTCATTCATACCTATCAAGCAGACTCTCTACGAGGAATGGCACCCACCTATCTGAATTGAGCGCCAAGAGCACTAAAGATCTTTTGACCTATCTGGATTTTTAACTTCTCTCAGTTGGAACAGCTTTACCCTAGTTATCTCTACTGCTTAACACATTTGGTATGTAATTAATAGAAGGCAATAAGCATTCTCTACTGCTCAATACATTTTCAACTTCTCTAAGTTAAAAAATGCGAAATTGATTGTCTCAACTGCTCAATACCCTAGTTGCCTTACCTTTGCAAGCATTGTCTTAACCCAAGCAAACACTATTCAAATTGATCTTCGCCCTTTGCAAGCATTGTCTTAACCCAAGCAAAATTTGTAGCAATTGAACTTACCCTTATGTTGATACGCGAAATTGATTTATTCTCACCTTTGTGACCATTATAAATTGATCTTCATTAATTTCTTTCAATAATTAAACATAAATACCTAATTAGTGGTTAAATTTCCTCTTGTCCAACAATTAATAGCTAGTGAAATGGGAACGAAACGTACATGGATGTACAACCGACTGAATGCCAATTGAAGGCTTCTACCCGAGTTCATAAAGGGTGTGAAAAATTTGTTGATGTAGCTTGTTCCAATCCCTCGGTTGTGACTGTCCTTAATGGCAAAGAATGTATCCCATGTCCATGTTAGAAATATGAAAACCTCTCAACCAAAGACTTGCAAACCGTGAGAATACATCTTTGCCAAGCCGGCTTTCGAGAAGGATATGAACATTGGCACACACACAGGGAGAAATGCCCAACTCACCTCTCAATGTTCTGCAAAGTCCACCAACTGAACGAAACAATGGCAATTATCATGTTGGAGCTGATATGGTAAGGGAAGCCGCCGGTCAAAATTTCAATTGGGAGGAGGATGCACCTATCGGAATGGCTAAAAAATTCTTTGACATGTTAGCCGCATCGGAAACACCACTTTGGGAAGAGAACATAACGGGTCAATTGAAATGCAAATCACACACAATCTTATCGGCCGTAACAGAAGCACTAGCATTGAAGTCGGAATACCAATTGAGCCAAAAATACTTTGATGGGATGATGAGTCTTATCAAAAGCATACCCCCCTAGTGAAAAAATGCCGGAAAACTTCTATCAAGCCAATCGATTGGTCGAGCCGCTCAGCATGGAACATAAGAACATCGATGTATGCCCAACCTTTTGTTTGTTTTACTATAAGGATAGAGAGGACAATACACATTGTGATGAATGTGATACACCAAGATATAAACCACTTGGACCTAATAAGAATGCAAAACCGGTTGCACAAAAGCAACTTCGTTATCTACCAATCATGCCAAGATTACAAAAGTTGTACATGACCCGATCGAATGCGGTCAAAATGAGATGGCATAAGGAAAGTTTTTGTGAGAAGCCCGAGATTATGGTGCACCTGACTAATGGTGAGTCTTGGAAGCACTTCGCACGAAAATATCCGGCTTTTACCAAAGAGGTGAGAAATGTTTGGTTGGGGATAACAACAGACGGGTTTATGCCATTCAAGTCAAATGCATCTCCATATTCATGTTGGCTGATACCTGTTTTACCTTATAATCTATCACCTGGGATGTTAATGAAAGAAGATAGCATATTCCTCTCGCTAGTCATTTGTGGACCAAGCATCCAGGTTGGGACATTGACATTCTTCTTGAACCTTTATTGATGAATTGAACACATTGTAGAAGGATGGAGCGATTACATGGGATGTGTCTAAATAAGCGAACTTCACCATGAAAGCAACACTACTTTGGTCAATAAACAATTATCCGGCATTCGAGATGCTAAGTGGGTGGGGTACTAAAGGCAGATTAGCATGTTTTCTGTCACACCCCAAACCAGGAATTCTGAATTAAGGTGTGATCACCCTCGCCTTGTGCTTAATTAATTATTAAGCATGCAAGGTTAATCATAAATAATAAATCAAACAGCAGCGGAAGACAAAATAATATAAATATCAAGCATCAGTCACATAGCAAATAAATAAACATATACATACATAACATATAATTCGATCCATCTTGAATCCAAATAACTCCATTTATAGAAGGGGATACATAATCTATCGAGCCCGTATATATAACACAGGAAATACGGGACTCGTAAACCTAATCAAAAGCCTAACCTTAACTAGGTCAAGTGGTGTGGCCCTCGGGGACAGCTCCTGTCATCTCCTGGTGCGGACCGCCAGAACCTGTACCTAAAACCCATGAAACAACTTGTGGGTGAGCGACGAGTTGCCCAATATGTGACCCAGAATTATCCCCTTAGGGATCCTCTACAGTCAAAGCACTTTTATTTATATAAATTTCGTACAGTTATGAATGCAATTAAATATGCACAAGTGTTATGATGTAGTTGGATATTCTATTTTATATTCATGTTACTTGAATCTATGTTGATGTTTGTGTTTGCTTGTTTGAGTATTAATTTAATTGCTTTGTTGAAATTGATTGAATGATTCTTGTTGTCTATTGTTAGATGTCTGCAGCATCTTTCTTGTAATTTGGCCTTGATATTTCTCTTAACCAGACTTAGTACATGAGGTAGGTTTGTAGTCGAGAGGTAAAACCAATATTAGTCGAGAGGTTAAACTTTCCATATATCGAGAGATAATGGATACCTTTAGTAAACCAAACAAGTAACTTAGGTGGAATACTAATAAACGAAAGTTGAGATTTAGAAACCTAAGAGGGCAAAAATTTCAATTGTATATCGTGTTTATTAAAGTCAATAAACGAGAGTGTGCGGTTTAGAAACATCGGGTATGGTCAATAGAACCCTACACACAACTATCAATATAGAAACAAGTGGCATGCTGTATTAACTCGAGGCCATGCGCCCTGCGTCAGTAATGACGCGGCCCGCGTCAGGTGCCGAGAGGCAGAATTGAAAATGAAGTCAGAAACCCTAGAAACTCCTTTTTTATTCTTTCTAAAAACAAAAATCTTTATTGTTTTAAGTACAATCAAATTACCATTTCCACTTCTAGAATTTATGTGAAGTAGAGTCTGGTAATATTCAAACCGTCCCTGTGGATCGATACCTGATTATACTACACGATAGGATTGTGTACTTGCAATATGAATCAAAAGTAAAGTCAAGGTTTAAAAGGTACAATTTACTGTACTGAAACTTTGTGATACAATTTTGTGCGAACAAAAATATTCAAACAAGCACTGGCAGATGGTCTCAAATGGCCATAACTTCAAATGGGACCCGCATCACAACAGATGCGACCCACATCCTGCCTCTGTTTATGCTGTAAGCCAAATTTCAGATGGGCATAACTCATTATCCGTAACTCCGTTTTCAATGTTCTACCACTTTTCGGAAAGCTTGCGAGAAGATCTATAATTTGCTCTATTTATTGAAATTTAAATAGACTTTGCTAGTAACTTGATTCTTGATATAATTCTAAACTAAATTGAACTAAATGCATAGAAATTGATCAAGTTATTGATATAAACCCCTAAATTCAAATTCCTCCAAGCTTAAACCTTACTTGTCCTCAAGCAAAATCCAAACCTTAGGCATTGGACTAGTTTCTAAACTTACCCAAAATTCCATTTAAATTACTAAATGTGAAAAACTCACACGACCTTGCTATTATTAAAAACCTCGAACAACATTTTGGATAACAATTTGGACTTTCCTTAATCAATTGTAATTCACCCCACAATTCGATCAATTAAATTTTATATTCAAAGATGCCTTAATATTTGCAAAAAAACTAATCATTTGAACTTATCAATATTTCATTCTTCTACCAAAATTATACCCTCATTTTGGGGTGATTTTTCTTTTACCCCGCCCACCCCCCCCCCCAAGCTTGAAACAAGCTTAAGTTAGAAAGTCGTGGACTTCGTGTGTTGATATATGCAAAAGTTTTTGAAAGTTTTCGAGCTCAAAGGCATCCCGTCAGATTGTGCCAGTACTCTTTTTTTAATTTTTTTTTAATTTTGGGAGACGAGCTCAAAGGCGCCCAGTAGGACTTATTGCCAGTACTCTTATTTTCTCCATCTTTTCATTCGTTTCATCATTTTTTTATTCACTTGCATATATCATGAATACACACATCCAATGGTATTATTTCATACCAATGGATATCCCAATCTTTCTTTTGTTTGAAATCCCAATTCCCTATTTTAAAAGACATAAGTTGGTTTCAAAATGCCTTTCCGATAAAATTCAATTTTTCATTTTTTTCAAAATCTCAAAACATCTCATCATATGCAATTCTTTGATCAAATATGGAGTTATTTTCAATTTTTCAAAGTCATCCAAATCACAACCAAAATTTTTCAAACAAGTCCTTAATCCTAGAAATCACACAAATTTATCACCTAAAAATGCAAATTTAAAAATAAAAATAAAAATAAAATAAACATGAGTTTTATACTTTATGCATTTTCAAACAATAAAGTCCAATTATGCAAGACTCTATTTTCCATAACCTTGTAAAATATCTTGACAAATTTGCAATCCCAAGCAATTAAGTTCAAAATCACAAATTCTATTCAAGGTCAAGTAAAAATAAAGGTTATAAATCCTAAAAGGTTCGAAAAACATACAAGAGAAAAAAATAAATAAACATGACCTAAATGTAGATACAATTTTTTTCTATTCCACCCCCAAGCTTGAATGAAACATTGTCTTCAATGCTTAAATTCACACAATAAAAGGTAAATAGAAGAAAATATGGAAACTTACAAAACATGGAGCGAGGCGTCAGGCGGGGGATGATTGGCGAGGGCAATTGCCTCCTTTTCGCCAATGTGTTTCCTGTAAAAATAAGAAAAAGTAAGATACAAATTAAAATCTAGAATTTAAATAAAGTAAGCAAAAATTCAGAAAATCTAGAATTTGAGTAAACTGTACCTTTTAAACCTTGACTTGACTTTTGATTCAGACTGCAAGTGCACAGTCTTATCGGTAGTATAATCAGGTATCGATCCACAGGGATGGTTTGAATATTACCGGACTCTAATTCACATAAATTCTAGAAGTGCAAATGGTAATTTGATTCTACTTAAAATAATAAAGATTTTTGTTTTTACAAAGAATAAAAAAAAGAGTTTCTAGGGTTTCTGGCTTCATTTTCAATTCTGCCTCTCGACACCTGACGCAGGCCACGTCATTCCTGACGCAGGGCGCATGGCCTCAAGTTAATACAGCATGCCACTTGTTTCTGTATTGATAGTTGTGTGTAGGGATCTATTGACTGCACCCGATGTTCCTAAACCTCAACTTTCATTTATTGGCTATAATAAACACGATATAGAATTGCAATTTCTACCCTCTTAGGTTTCTAAACCTCAACTTTCGTTTATTGGTATTCCACCTAAGTTACTTGTTTGGTTTACTAAAGGTATCCATTATCTCTCGATATATGGAAAGCTTCACCTCTCGGCTAATAATTGGTTTTACCTCTCGACTACAAACCTACCTCATATACTAAGTCTGGTTAAGAGAAATATCAAGGCCAAATTACAAGAAAGATGCTGCAGAAATCTAACAGTAGACAACAAGAATCATTCAATCAATTTCAACAGAGCAATTAAATTAATACTCAAACAAGCAAACACAAACATCAACACAGATTCAAGTAACATGAATATAAACAGAATATCCAACTACATCATAACCCTAGGAACTAAAAGATATAACCTAACATAGATAAAGAGAAAGCAAAAGAAAATAGAAAGAAGAAACAAATGATAAAACACTAAGAAGACAAGTTCCAAGCCGAGCCTCTTCTTTCCTAGCGCTCGAATCAAAGTGGAGAATAATGGGGGTCTCTCAGAGATAGCCTCCCCAAATGGGAGATCCCCAAAGGGAAGATGTCTCCCTCCTGCTGCCTTCCTCTTATTTATAGCTATTTTGTTATTTGGGGAGCAAGCAACCAAAGATAGAAGGTGAATCAATTCAGATCTCATGGGATATGGCAATGTGTTTCAGCTGATGCCTTTCTAAAAAGGTTCCTGTGATTTGCACATTACAAATTCTGATTTATAACCTTCCTAGAATTGTATATCTCATTATCCTCTTTCCAGCAAGCTTTTATTTGCCTAAAACGGAGTTCGTATGACCAAGATATGGTTAAAATATGAAAAGATGTTGAAAGCTGGAATTTCCATATATGCGCGGCCGCACTGTCTGCTTTCTGCGCGACCCGCATCACAACAAACGCAACCCACGTCCTGCCTCTGTTTATGCTGTGAGTCAAACTTCAAATGAGCATAACTCATTATCCGTAACTCCGTTTTCAGTGTTCTACCACTTTTCGGAAAGCTTGCGAGAAGATCCATAATTTGCTCTATTTCCTGAAATTTAAATAGACGTTGGCAGTAACTTGATTCTTCATATAATTCTAAACTAAATTAAACTAAATTAAACTAAATGCATAGAAATTGGTCAAGTTATTGATATAAACCCCTAGGCAAAAGTATCATAATTTATGCTCATCAATTTTAAAGGGTTCTTTCCTGTTTAAAGGAATATTTCTTGTCTTTGAGTTCATTATGTAATCTTGCGTGGGGATTATTTTGATTATTGTGAAGACTGGACAAAGTCTGTTTATTGCGGACCCCTCCCATTTCTTTATCTAATGATTAAGGCTCTTTATTCCTAACAGCACATACTATTTTAGGTTTATTCGTTTTAGGGAACTTGTTTCTTCGTCACAGGTATGGTGTGGCGAGCTCGTTTGCACACCCTATATGGGACACAGTGTCGATGAGTTCTTAATACATATAGACACTGGTTACACTTAGCTGTTTCCTTGCCTTGCCTGTCATATTCTTGAATATGAAATCCGTCGCTTCTTCTTCAGATATGGAGTATCGTATTCTAATGTTCATGTCACGCCACCTGGTGATGTAATTTATAATGGATTCACCCGACAGCGGTTGTAACTGCATGGGGTCAGCGGGTTCTACTCAATTAGTGGTGGTGGCAAACATCTCACGGATACTTCTCGTAGTAGTACTGGAGGAAGATGGTTGTCCTTCAGTTGAAAGGATAACAGGATCTCTACCTCTACTTTGGACAGGAGGGTCATATGAATCTTCCCTCTCATTACTTGGCCCATCACCAACTGCATATGTGGCAGGGCTATGGTATTGATCAGGAGACTCTTCTTCTTCCACAGGATCTTCCTGTATGGTTATCATGTAGATAGTGGCCTCTTCATCTGAGTCAGAGGGTGTTGCTATAACCCTTGGCATTTTGTGGACAGCACTTGGTGCGACAATTGTCAGACTTCTTTGATTTGGGCACGGGTTAATCCGTGCCCCTAGTTGATCATGTACGCTGGTTGATTTCATTTTCTAAGGGGATTGATATGATCCCTCGTTATTGGCATGTTGAGAGGAGTTGACCCGCATCTCTCTACGGAGTCTTGGTTTTAAAGATGCACCATCGGGTGCCCCCAGCTTTGAGGCTGGTGTGAAAGATAACGAGGCGCCTTCAAATGCCCCCAACCCTTTGGCTGGGAAAGAAAGCCTCGTAAACACGGATGGTCGGGCACTTTTTGTTGCCCCGGCTCATGGACCGGAACGTTGGGTTTGGGTTTTCTCAGTATTTGAACTGAGTAAGTCAGCTTAGCCTTAGCATCAGCTGGTGTAGAAGTTTTCGGAGCAGAAGAAATATACTTCTGCGCTGCTTCAAAGTGCTGAGTTGCCTATGGGCTTTGTGAATGACTGTTATGGTAGTATCTTCAATCGTTTTGGGGTTGGGGTTTGAGGTCATTCTCCTTGGCTTATGTATGAATGAGATAGTTTGAGGAATTTCCCCCGCTGCACGTATGTGTGTAGTGGAAGAGTTCTTTTTCACAATTCTCAGAGGAGAAAAGAAATTATGAGTAGGGAGAGCTGGTTCAGCTACCAATTCATTCTGTTAGGATTGAAGGGATCTCTTCTTGTTGATCGGGGCCCGAGCATGGTTGACCCAGGTTGGTTTCTTCTGGGCGTGTCTTCTTTCACGCCTGGTTTTGGAAGGACATGCAAAGATTTCTTTAGAGGTAAGGTAGTAGCATACCTCGTCTTCTACTTCAACTTCCTCCTCGGTTATAGACCCGAGGGTTTCTTGCTCAACCTATTCAGTCATGGGAGCAGGTGCAGAAAACTTGAGTATTTCATAGGTGGGGACTGCAAAAGCCCCGAAAAACATCACTTCTCCGTTGCCAGGGAAGGTGGTTAGTTGGTTGGTTGTTGCAGCGAGGTAGTTCATTGTCATCGACATCCTGTAAGCAAACAAACTTGGAATTTCATTAGCCAATTTTGTATATTATGAGAACCTGATTGTTATACATGAGTATAGCCCAATTACTCAGTTCATAGCCAGCGATAACAAACATAAAGGGACCAGACTTTACCCAAACGATCCAATGACTTGTTGCTTTGGGAATTTTGAAAGTCATTGGTCACTTGGGTATAGTTTTTTTTATATTGATGCATCCAAAGGGTATGGTGCAAAGTTTCAGTACAATGATGTACTTTTTAAACCTTTAACACACGTTGAATTGAATTGCAAGTGCACAATTCTATCAAGGTAGTATTTGAGGTATCGATCCACAGGGAGTATGATAAAAACTTAGTTTAAACTTTAGTAAAATATTTCAGAAAAATAAAATAAAGTAAAGTGCAATAAAAGTAAATTGGGGGGTTTGTTCTAATTCCTAGATTTGGGTTCAATACCCGAGTAGAGAGTTTAAAACAATAAAAGTAAATGAAAGTAAAAGAAAGGAATTGGTTTGCTTTTATGATGAGAAGATCTAGGGGTATTTGGTCTACAACCCCTTGCTAACTCTATTAATTCGGTATTTGTTTGAATTCATGTATGATTTGATGAGGTTTCTAACCTAATATGTTATTAAGGGTTACTTTCGTAAATTAACAACGTGCCTAGGTAATTCGGACTTGTCGATTAGGTTCCTCACCCTAGCTACCTAGACCTATAAGCTCTTGTTAGTCTCTCTTCTCCTCAAATATTGGTACTTCGCAATTAAGTCCATCATACCAATACCCGATTTGAATTGAGATGTCCTAATTAGGGTTTGGCTTCTCGTTTAGGTTCTTCACCAAGTTCCTAACCTTAATTTCTGTAGTTCCGGCTTAGATTAAATTGGTTACAATCTTAACCTAAACCTAGGGTATTTGCATTCATAATTTGGTACTATCCTATTGATCACAGTCAATTTTGGTTCTTTCGAATCCAAAACGGGATACTACAATTCAAGTACTAACTATGTAATTAACACAAATTATTAAATCACATAAATTAACAATCAAATCCCATAAACAATCATAATAGAAACAAATAACCGAATAAAATAGAATTAAACAAGTTCATGCATTGACCTAAACCCCTAGAGAGAGAACTACTCCCTCATGGAGAGATCCATTACAAAAATTGGCAAAGTAAGAAGAAATGAAATAAAGGAAGTAATTACACCCTTTGACAAATCAAAAACCTCTATCTTGCCGACTTCTTGCTCTGGAAACCCTTCTTCTCCTTGGCTGAAAGCTTTCCTTTTCTCTAGAATTTATTGCTAAGAATTGTATGTGTGTGTAGAGAGAGAATGAAAGAATTCGGGATCATGAATGGAGAGTGAACCCCCTCTTTTATAGCCAAGGATCATGTCCAATTCAGAGCTTAGAAAGTGGAGTTAGTGGGCGCTATATTTGGATTGTTTCCCAAGATTCCTTGTCCACATTTAACTGCAATACACGTCCATGAGGTGCCAAAAATAGAAAAACTGTCAAAACAGTGCAATTTTTGGCTTTCTGCGGGTCCAGTGCGGCTTACCCAATCCGCAGTGCGGGTTGTTTAATCCGCACTGGCTCCAAGTTTCCTTATTTAGCTCCTGTGAATTAGTTGAATGCGGATTGCAGTGCGGATTGCTGACCCGCAATGCGGGTTAAAACTACTTCTCTGAAGTCTCGGAAATGCGGCTAAGTACTCAGTGCGGCTTGACTAATCTGCACTGCAGGTAGATTGATCCGCACCGAAGTAACTTGATTCTAGGTGTATTTAAATCACTTTATATTAAAAATACAAGATATTTAAGGTTGTTTTAGGATAAAATCTAGATCGATTGTATATATAATTTATGCTTATCATATATTCATATAAGATCCTGAACCTATGAGGAGAAGTTTGTCCCACCGGGTGTGCCAAAACCTGTAGGGTGCAGAGAGTTGCACGGCGTCAGGTTAGCTAACGGTGCGAGTGTGTATGAATGGGTGAATGCTCCCGCATGGGGTTCAGTGCTCTTGTTCTCCAAACGAATGTGAGCAGGGCAACGAACTCGGGGCATTCATTGGATATCTCTCTGCATTCCTCCTGGATCACCCTTGTGACGGACCTACGTTCATGATCAGTTCGTCAGAGTTTTATTATTTGATTGTGGGGACGTTTAACTCCCGATGGGTGCAAGCCCCATCGTTAATGACATCAGAAAGACCTTTCGAGTCAAACTGAACAACTCGTTCATTCCGGGATGTATGCCTATTGGTTGTGAACTGAGTAATTGGGCTAAAGAGGGCTCATGTACTATCATTTTTGGTCGTGTGGTTGGTTCTCATTTGGTTTTGTCATCTATATTGTTAGTCACCATGATGTATGTACAAAAACGTAGATTTTATATTTCTGAAATATAGGAATATGCGTGAAAAGTATCATTTATATGTTTAATCTTGAAAGGACATTTCAAATATCATCTTTTATATTTTTATTTATAAGAAAATGTCAAGAGAGGGGCATTTTGATCATTTCAGGTTATGGCTGAGACCTAAACATATTCAATTACAATTTAAAAACGTAGAGAATTGAATTTGGGTTCATTTGGAACTAATTTGAGTTGATTTGGACTGGAAACGAAGAAGTTATGACCAAAACGGACTAAAAAGGACTTGTCTGTAAAGTTTTTATGTTTCCAAGGACCTATTTGTAAATTTTCAGAAACCTGAGGTTGTAATTTGAGCTTTTGAAAGGGTCTGGAGTGAAAATTGGGCCTCTAAGGGGCCTATTTGAAAGGATTTTATACTGCCAAGGGTCTTTGTGTAAATTTTCAGGGACTTTGCTGTTAATTTTAAATAAACAGAGGGGCTCATATGCAAAAAGAACTTTGTTTAATGGTTTATGGACTTTGAGATTGGTGCTGGGCCTTCAAGATTTGGGTTTGGGCCTTGGAGATGTGCATTGAGTCATCAATAAGTGCATAAGGCGTTAGACTTATGTCAAATGGGCTTCAAGATGTGTGCAATGGTGATTTAAGTGGATGGGCTTTGAGATTGGGCTTTTGGGCCTTTAATGAGTGCACTGGGTCATCAACTAGTGTGTAGGGTCTCTGATCTCATCAAATGGGCTTTGAGATTCGCACTGATCCTTTTGATTGGATCTAGCGACTGACAGGTGGGGTCCATAGCACGATAACGGTTAATTTGATTTGAATTTGGATCATTGGATCAAATGAATGCTTTACAATTCGTGCAAACCGATGAACCCTAGGGTTCGTCTCTGACAGGGCCAAGGAAGGAAGGCTCCGGTCGATCCCGGCCACGGCGTCACTGACCAAGCATACTATATTGACCGTCTCGATGTGAGGAGTCGATCGGTACCATCGTCGGCGGCCAGAGATCACCAGAGACTTCGGTATAGGCTTCTACAGTAACTGTCGATATCGATCGGCTCATGAATCAATTCTGATTGATTTCATTGTGATTTTCTTCAATAAATTATTCATTTGAGATCGTATGAAGATCCAAAAGATGCTAGGAGCATCAATTTCTCATTTAAGAAGGATTTAATCATAATTCAACTAGAAATGAAACTTAGATACTAATTGATGCTTTCCTGATTATGCCAAAAGTATGATTTATTTTCAATTTTAAACTATTATAGACTTAACCTAATTAAATTTAAAACTATCATTATAAGGTAAGATGTTCCTATCATCGGTGCTAATAGTGAATTTGCTATTGGATATGTAAGATGTTCATATCATCAGTACGTACCAATAGGAAATTTTCTATTCTATAGGTAAGATGTTCATATCCATAGTACTAATTAATTAGAGAAGAGGAAACAGACGGAACTAGATAAGAAAAACTATACAAATTATTCTCTAATCCATTATTGAGATTAAAATAGATAAGATAAGACAAACAAAACGAAATGGTCTCATGTAGCAAGTGTATCGGAAAGTTGTGGATTAGAAATTCAGATAAGAATATTAAAATTAGAAAGACCTTTCTCTAAAATATTTATTATGCAAAGTTGTTATCAATCAATGGAGATTATTTTGTCTTGATGTGGACCAATCATTTCTTAATATGTAAACCGAGAAATTTCTCCAACGACATAATATTTTTGAATTAATGACATTGACTTGGGCCAAGCATTTTTATAGACTTGGGCCAATCATTTCTTAAAATTACAATTCTCCATTCATTTTTTTGAATTAATGTCAACACGTTCCTCTCAGGGGCAGGTAAAAATATTGACTTGTGCCAAGCAATATTGATTAGAACCCTTTTATAGATCGACCCACTTGTAATATCAAGTTGTTTATCTCTAAATATTTAAGTGATACAGTGCAAATTAAGGACTGATAATTGTTAACATAATATTTATATATATGTTTAAGTATATATAACTAAAATTTGACACATAAAAAAAAATTAGAATTGACGCTTGAATAGATTAAAAGCTGATATTTAATAATTAATTGACATAAAACTAATTTGAGGGGATACTCAAATCGTTGATTACTAGTGTTGGATTAGTGGAGACTTGCGGAAAAAAATGGGTTGCAACATGGACTTGTATGTGTAACATGAAACAAAAAATAAAATGCGCACTCGGCTTGTTTTTTTTTCATAATTTCCAACATAACCTGACCAAGCATAAAATTTCATGTTATCCGCCCAAGCCTGAGTTGACTTTCCCTTTTTTTCTTTTTGTGGATAGAGCCCGAAAGAGCCCAGTCCCTTATCTTTCTTTGTAATTTCAAGAGCCCAAAGACCCAAACAGATGAAAGACGTTCTCAGCATATTTCTCACGAGATCCGGTCATGTACCACTCCTTAGTGGCTTTGGGTTTAGTTATAAACCTATTTATTATTTGTAATAAGTAGGGTTTAGGATTATTACTTTGCGAATAATACGAGAATGTGATTAATTAGATTAGTGTGAGTGATTTAATTATATTACATCCTATAACAATTCGAATTGTTCCTCACAAGCCAACAGGAGAACCTTTCAAATACGCATGGAACCGAACCAAGGCATCTGTAGGGAATAACAGTACCGGTATGCGGATCTGTCTGCGGGGTGATTTATACCGTATGTGGTAGTGACAATGCCGTATGTGGGTGGACGTGAGTGCCATAAATATATTTTGAGATAATTAGAAGGATTTTATCTAAAACCCTAGAGGCTCCATTTTCTTGGCTTACAACAATTAGCATATCCACCTGTACTTTGCTAGAGAAAACTGTAAAATCACCTTGTACTTATTTTAATTTTATAATTATTAAATATACACGCTACCCAATTAAACCGAAGAACCTAGACTAGTGCTAAGTTGTTAATCATTTATAAGATCTATTCTTGTGGATCGACACCCAATACTACTACATGGTCGGATTATGCACTCGTAATCCGACATAGTAGAATTATAGTAACCAAGTATATATTTTATATACTAAAAATTAATAGTACTCATTTAGAGTCATGAGATGATTATTACATTTTTTTTTTTTTTTTTTACTTTCAGTTTTTGTAACTCTTGTACTAAGTTTAGTTTTGAGCTTCTGAATGGTAATGGACGCCAATAATTTCTATAGAAGTACAGCTAACCAAATGAAGGAAACCAAAAACCATATAAAAGATAAAACAAGCATGAAGTATTTTCTTAAAAGAAGAACTCCTCCATCTTCCATTCGTGAGTGTTGGCTCCTCCATCCTGCCATACCCCCAAGCGCATCCCCTCCTGTAAGCCCACTTGCATCCATTCATCGTTAAACAAAGCATCCAAGCCAACTCGAATATTCTTCCGTACTTTAATTTTCTTGAAGCCAGAACCCTGATCTTCACTCTCAGTCCACAAAAGTGACTCCTCCAACTGCATTGGATTGAACGGGAGCAGGGAAACCTTGCAAAATTCCAACAAAAATATAATTACACAAATAATGAGCTGTTAATAATAGTAATGATCTCATAATATAATAATAGATCATGATAAAGGGCAAATTTTTTGTCAATCTTAGTAAGTAGGAATTGAACTGTAATTATGGATCAGTTGTGGCCATTAATCGAGAATGGTAATAAATGCAAGCTGTGTAACGGCTAGTACACAATATAAATTATAAATAGAGCAATTGAAACAGTAATAGAATAAGAAACCAATAAAATTAGATTTTTTTTTCCTCTCAAAATTCTACATGAGATCATAGCAGGATTTGACCCATGAAGCTCGAAAGAAGAAGAACAAAAAACTGAGGTTGAGGTTGTACCGATGAATTAGTAAAAGCAATAAAAAAAAATAAAAAAGAAGACGAGCCAGCTAAAAAAATAACCAGCCAACAACCTTATTGAAATAAACACAAGGTATCTTAAGGGTGAGTCAGAAGGACCACTGATGTATCAAAGATGCAGAAAAACATGCTACGCTATAGTTAGCTTTAGATAAAAATATTTAAAGAAGAATTATATACATGTTGGGCTCTATCGATCGATATGGTCCCAACTAGAGGAGTGTTTGCCATACAAAGTATGGGAATTTCTAGCAAAATATGAAAAACAGGGAATGTATCAATTCTACCTTCCTTATAATATTTTGATTTGGTGTATCGATTGTCGTCAGTTGAATTAGATATTTAGTATATAGCTAAGAATGTAATATTAGGTAACACTCAACAGTTCATTAGGATTATAGCCTATATATAGGCATTTTATTAAAGTTTGAAATAACCATCAGATTCTGTAAAATAATTAACTTTTCTCTCAAATTTAAACATGATATAAGAGCAACAACTTGAAATCACACGACAAAAAACCAAATACACTCGTAAGGGCTATAGACCTGTAATACAAGTGCCACAGAGACATCGCAAGTACCACAGTGCCACCACAAAAGCCGTAAGGCCACCACAAGTGCCACACTGGCACCCAAACAAGTAAAAAATTTTGTTGGTACCAACAAAGTGCAGAAGGGTTCAAAACAGATAAAAAGACAAGCAACAAGTTTGTACCAATACAAACCAGGAAACGACTAGAACTACAAATTAAGTACAAACAGGAACGTAGCCCTTCCCAAGAAAATCAAGATCAAATGATGCAACTTCTTCAGCAACTAATTGTGTTGTTAGTCAAATGAGTAAGTTTATGCATTCACTAACAACACCTCATTTAGAAACAATTAATAGAATTCAAAGATACATAAAAGGATCATCTGGAAAGGGAATATGGATAACGACTAATAATTTGACAAAAATTTGTAGCTATTTCGGTGCAGATTTGACAAGGTGCTTTAATAAAAAATCAACTACCGACTTGAACATTTGTAGGTGAAAATTTTGTCAACTGGAAAAAACAAGAAGCAAGATGTCGTAGCAAGATCAAGAGCTGAGGTAAAGTATCGTGCTATAGCATTAATCGTAAGGGAATTAACTTGGACCAGACAAGTGTCAATTTCATATCAAAAATCATGAACCTATGACAATATTTTTTTATAATCATGCATATAGACCTATTGTATTTAATCCAATTTTTTCATGAAAGAACCAAGCACATTGAAGTTGATTGTCCTTGCGTGCGATAAAATGTTAAAGCAAAAGTGCTTGAAACACCATTTGTGAAAAGGGAAAATCAACTTGCCGATGTCTTCACAAAAAGACTAGAACCAGGACCATTTTGTGAAATTACAAGCAAGTTAGGATTGATAAACATCTACAATCCTTGCTTGAGGAGTATTGGAAACAGTAATGACCTCGTAATCTAATCATAAATTATGATCAAGGGTATTTTGTCAAAGGTAGTAATTAGGAATTAAGTTCCATTAATAGAGATTGGTAACAAAGGAAAGTGTAACGGCCAGTACACAAAATACAATTATAAATGGAGCAATTGTTATTGTAATAGAATAAGAAATCAGTAAAATAATATTTTTTTGTCTCTCAAAATTAAACATGAGAAGATAAAGGTAGACTTAAAAATTAATTGTCCAATTGCCTTTTTTATTTTTTAATTAGTATGTGATAACATAGTATATAATTTGATAAAATGGATAAATAGAACAGGAGATGTCAAGTGCAGGCTAGGTAAATAGAAAGAGGATATATGATGGGTGGGTTACATACAGGGTAACCATAACCTTGGTTGATCCTGTGTTGGATTGCTTTGCCGGTGGCAACGTTCACAATTGCAAAGGCCCGAAAGCCATCTTGATCCTTGAGATGCCGACAATACGCTATTTCTTTCCTCCAGTGCTACACCAGTAATTGAACAATATGTAAGAGAAAATTGTCAATAAAAACAAAGAAATGCTAAAAACTAAAGCAAATGTTAAATACCAAATTTAAATAAATATAAGAATTATCTTACATAGTGAATTAATTACCTGATTTGAGTCTTCACGATCACGTTGAGCGAACACAACAGTGTCATCACGAATTGTCAGATTGTAGTTCTTATTCTCTTTGCAATAGATCTGGACTGTTTTTGGACACATTACCCCATCCTGATAGTAAGGAACAAACTTCCATTTTTGATAGGGGCCTATGCCTTGGATTGATAGCAAAACAGTGTTGCCATCATAGGCCAGCCAAGAATGAGGCTGCGATCTGTACCCATGTCGGTCACCCTGTTTGCCGGAAATAGTGATGAAACTGTATTCCCCTTCCTTTGACTCGATCCACACAGCATCAGGATCAGGATCAGACCCAAAAGGCATCGAAATAAGAAGAAGCTAATGAAATGAAAGAACAAAAAATCATAAATAATATGATATCAGGTTAAAAAGTAACTATATATATAGGCTGCAGTTTTGAAAACTTAAAAACTCACCTCAATAACTTGTTGATTGACAGGTGAGGTATTGGGGGAGCGCTTCATGGCTTGAGCAGTACCTTTGTTGAACAGAGTGAAGCCGCCTCCATCAACTTCCTCCTTGATCCAGTGCTAAATTGTTTCAAAATAGAAAAATAAAGACCGATTCAAACAAACAGTTTGTATTGTGTGCAGGGAGTACAAAGAAAAAAAAAATTTACCTGCAAGGGGTCATTCGGGTTGGAAAGAGCAAGCACGACCTTTCCATTGCGAATAGAGAGGGAGTAGTCCTCGCTTAATTGACAGAATATCCTCACAGTTGGTTTGAAGTCCATCTTATGATGATTAGAGAGGGAGATAGAGATGCCTGTCCATCTTACTATATTTATTAACAGGAATTTAAATTGCAATTAAGCTTGCGTTCTTTAATATACAACTTCAAATAAATAACTATGGACCTTCAGATCAAAATATAACTACTTAATGATCACCCTCTTCTATTAATAATTTTGCACTTATTTTTTTGAAAAAAAAAATATAGGAATGAAGATCATAAATTTAATGATGAGTGACCAACAAACTATGATTTCAATTCGACATGTAATTCTTTTTTATCTTTCTCACTCACTGGACCACTTACGAATTGTGCCAAGATTAGAGCCTTCTTCTATAGTATTTATTTCTCACTAATATAACAATTGTACAAGCAACGAACACGTCAAGTACTTGATGAGAAGCTCATAATTAATTTCATTCAAGACAAAAAACAATTCCCTATCTGAACACATATTTCATGATAAATTAAATTTTAAGCAAGAGTCTATCAATAGATGTCAAGCGAAGTTGTGAAGCCGCATGTTAGTTTGTTAGGTGATGCATTGTACACCTCAAAATCAGAATATTCTACCTCAATGCATGATACTAACTTAAAATGTAGTTGATAATTGAAAATTGTTAATTAACATTTCTTCAAGGGCAGAATAACAAAACTTGAAGAAGACTTTCCCCTTCTCCCAGAAATTCCGGGTTCATCACTAGAGCGCAAAATGTGGATCATGGGACCCTTCAATTTTTTATTTATATAGAAATTGATTTGCGCAATACATTTTTCTATATTGCTTTGCATTGGTGATTCAAAATATATTTTCACAAAACAGATTATAGTAGTACGTTTAAATATATTACAAAATAATACCTATGTTGTATGGATACCAGTACAGGTATCGTATCGGATATGAAATGATACATATACACAGACATATAACACATCAAATTTAAAAAAATGTACAACCTGTTATTTATATATATTATCTTTATTATTGAATTGAGATACTTAGATTAGTATAAATGAAATACCATAGTTACTAATCTATATCACATAAAATAGTCCAGCTACTCTAGTATAGTGGATAAAAGTTTTGGGTCTCAACTAAGAGAACATGGGTTCAAACTACGAGGGCAAATCGATACTATTGCCGATGCTATAGACAAGATTATTTAGTTAGTTATGTGTGTAGCACAGTTGTATGTTACATTTTGGGAGATTTTCATCTACACACCTTAAAATTTACCCTTCTAAATTTTGAAAAATCACAAATGTACGCATTCTATTATCTTTTCTATTATAACTTAATTTTAGTTTAAAAAAATATCCAATTTACCCTTCATTAAAAAAAAGAAAAGAAAAAAAAAAAAAATCATGTTTCCGAATAATGCCAGCCATCTATTTTGTCAGTTTCAAGGACAAATGAGTAATTTCTTTACTTGTGACGTTTACACAAGTATATACATAAATATCACTCAGTAAATGTCAGAAGTAGATAAATTATCCATTTTCCATTCCATACAAACAAATTAAGACTGATATTTTTCTTAGACATACTACGTGTATATTTTTCAATAAAGGGTAATATGTGTATTTTATGAATTTAAATTGAGTTCTAATAGAAAAGACAATGTATAAGTTTGTATAAATGTATAATTTGTAGTTCTATAATATTGAAGGATGTACATGATATTATGCATAAAAGAAAAATCAACCGTGTCGGATTGGAATCATGTACAATATGATATTATGAATATAACCGTGTACAATAAGAAGGGTTATATATCCGATTGCTACGAGGTATCCGTGTATTATTTTCCATACCATAGAGGATGTTATTTAGGCTAGAACCCATATTTGCTAGCCATTAAGCATACAAGAAATGTTACACATCCATCATTGAATAAATATTCAACATCACAACATGCAGAATAAATCATATTAATTCAACATTCAATAAACATCATTAATAAATCATATTTATATTCAACAAAATATACAACATACATATACATTTTATGTGATATTCTTGCTTTAATTTGTAACTAACATTTTTTTTTTAGTTGGCCAGTTTGTATTTTAAGATAAACATGGATCAAGAATGTCATCGGCCTCTGAAAAGTGGATGGACCGGTGGAACGTCCGTGCACTGTTCGACCCAACAGTTTTACTTGTGCCATTTTCATGTATAACCCTTTCATGTAAAGAGATTAAACCGCAAGTCAATCCAATTTGCCCACCTGGTCGAACACCATATGGACGTTCCACTGGTCTTCCACATCTATGAAACTGATGGCAATTCTTGATCCACGGTTATCTCGAAATGACAAGTCGGTCCACCTACAGATAATAATGTTACTTATTAAAATAAACAAGTTAAAGAGAAGAAAGGGGAAAACTACCAATTAAGTCAAAAAGGAACTATCTAACGTATTTCCAAAAATCTCCTAGAAGATCAAGAATTAGCGTATTTCTCTCTTTTTTCACAAATAAATTGTTGTACTGAATGTAGTAGGTGTTGTGTAACTTTGATGCTTTTTCTTTACTGGTATTTTCGAGTTGTGAAGTTATTTTTATAAACTCTTTACAGGGTTTTGGTACCAGCCTCTGGGGAGAATTTTTTATTTCTAATGAAATCATATTGTGTTTGTTACTATTCAACTCGTAGAATACTAGACTTCAGCTTGTTTTGTAGGAAGGTTATTACATGTTTCTTTTTTCCATTCATTTTTTGAAATTCTTGTACTATGTTTAGTTTTGAGCTTCTGAAAGGTAATGGACGCCAACAAAAATTAATTTCTATAGAAGTACAGGTAACCAAATGAAGGAAACAAAAAACCATATAAAAGATAAAACAAGCATGAAGTATTTTCTTAAAAGAACTCCTCCATCTTCCATTCGTGAGTTTTGGTGGAAGTATCCTCCCATACCCCCAAACGCATTCCCTCCTGTAAGCCCGCTTGCAGCCATTCCCTGTGAAACAAAGCATCAAAGCCAACTCCAATATTCTTCCGTACTTTAATTTTCTTGAAGCCCGAACCCTGATCTTCACTCTCAGTCCACAAAAGTGACTCCTCCAACTGCATTGGATTGAACGGGAGCAGGGAAACCTAACAAAATTCCAACAAAAATATAAATAAATGATGAGCAGAAAAGGTAGCCTTAAAGGTTAATTGTCAAATTGCGTTTGTATTTGTGAATTAGTATAGTTTTGATAAAACATATAAATTGAAGAGAGAAACTATGATGTGTTACATACAGGGTAACCATGATCTTTGCTGATCCCATGCTGGATAGCTTTTCCGGTAGCAACGTTAACGATTGCGAAGGCCCGAGAACCTAGCTCGTCCTTGAGATGTTGACAGTATGCAAATTCTTTCCTCCAGTGCTACATCATTAATTGAACTTGTAAGAGAACAGTCGATAAAAGCCATGAAATGCTAAAATTCAAAACTAAAACAAATGCTAAATGTAAATAATTATAAAAAAGGGTACCTTATTGAAAAAAATTACCTGATATGGATCTGCCCGATCACATTGAGCAAACACAACAGTATCATCACGAATTGTTAGATTGTAGTCCCATTTCTGTCTGCAGTAGATCTTAATTGTTTTGGGACACACTACCCTATCCTCATTGTAAGGCACAAACTTCCAGTTTTGATATAGGCCTGTGTCATTGTTTGTGAGAAGAACAGTGTTGCCATCATAATCCATCCCGGAATGTGACTGTAATCTGAACCCTTGTCCATCATCATGTTTGCCAAGCACAATGGAAAAGGTGTTTCCCCCCTCATTCGACTCGGTCCACACAGCATCAGAGTCAGGATGAGAGCCAAAAGGCATTGAAATCAGAAGAATCTAATTGAGAGTAATAATGAAAAACACTAATACAATTAAATGCTCTCTCTCTCTCTCTGAGGTTAAAACTTGCTATAAATATATTTAGCCTCCAGTGCTGAAATTTTTTAAACTGACCTCAATAACTTGGTTATTGACAGGTGAGATATTGGGGGAGCGCTTCATAGCTTGAGCAGTACCTTTGTTGAACAGAGTGAAGCCGCCACCGTCAACTTCCTCCTTGATCCAGTGCTAAATTGATTCAAAATAAATAAAAAATAAATAAAGCCCAATTTGAACAAACAATTTGCATTATGTGTAGGGATTATAGACGGAAAAAACAGTTTACCTGGAAGGGGTCTTGGGGATTGGCAAGAGCGAGCACAACCTTTCCATTGCGAATAGAGAGGGAGTAGTCCTCGTTTGATTGGCAGAATATCCTCACTGTCGGTTTGAAGTCCATCGGATAATTTTTTTTTTTTTGAGTAAGAAATAGGAGTCAAGCTCCTATTTTATTAACCGCAATTGGTTACAATCATTTAAAGGATTTTGAGAAGGATCCCTAGTGTGGATTTACAGATGGATAAAAACAAAAAAAAAAACAGAGAGAAAACAAACAAGAAAACAAAAGAGAAAAGAGTAAAGAAAGAGACGGAGATAGAGATGTCTGTCCGTCTTACTATATGTAACTTATTAATTCTTATTCAAATTGCAAGCTAGCGATCTTTAATATATAACTTGAAATAGATCTCAGTGAAGAGAGAGTGAAGGGCTCAATTATGATACTCATCTTAAAATCAGAATAACAAACCTGGTAGAAGACTTTCCCGTTCTCCCAAATTTCGCACAACTGGGAGAGCAAAAAGCGGATCATGCGTCCCTTTCAATTTTCTTTTTATATAGAAATTGATTTGGGTACTATTTTTTTTTTAGATTACTTTGTATTGGTGACTAAAAATTAATTTATTTCCATAAAACAGATTACAGTACTATATAATAAATATCTCGAAGTGCGACGGAGGTCGAAGAAGTAGATCTTGATTGGTGCGCGATGGTGAGCAGACCTGGCCGGTTATTGTCGAGCGTAGCAGCGGTCAAAGAAGCGGATCCGGTCGTGGAGTGAGATGGAGATTAAGGGTTTATATAAGTATGAATAGAATGTTAGAGTAGTTTAGAAGCTTTCATGAGAATAAAATAGATATTATGGTCATTTGACCCAATTTAAATACGTTTCTTATCAATTAATAGAATTGTCATTAGACATTTAAAGCCACCAACCATAAAAAAAATGCATTTCTAATTTTTATTACATACGAATAAAC
>JARJHM010001420.1:0-29421 GCA_033356055.1 Carex pumila | reverse complement strand
TATACCCTTTGATTTTCTTAGGATATCCTACAAAGAAATGCTTGTCGGCTTTGAATTCTAGCTTAGTTGTCATCCCGTGATGTTTATGTAAGCTTTGCAACCCCAAATTCTCATGAAAGCCATAGATGGGACTTACCCATGCCATTACTCATATGGGGTCTTATCAACTAACTTCGATGAAACTCAGTTTAGCATAAACACGACGGTCTCTAGAGCAAATCTCCAAAAGGAAAGTGGCAACATGGCTTGGCTCATCATTGATTGAATGATGTCCATCAAGATTCGATTCCTCCTTTTCGATACACCATTCTATTGAGGAGTACTAGGAGGAGTGAGCTGTGGAACTATTCCATACTCTTTCAAATAAGAGCCAAACTCATGACTGAGGTATTCACTGCCCCTATCGGATCTTAACACTTTAATCTTTTGTTGAGCTGGTTCTCTACTTCACTCTTGAATTCTTTGAACTTGTCATATGATTCAGACTTATGTCTCATCAGGTAGACATAACTGTATCTACTGAAATCATCAGTAAATGTAATGAAGTATTGATATCCATCCCTTGCACAAATGTTTATGGGTCCACATACATCACTATGCATGATATCCAACAGAACATTTGCCCTTTCTCTAATCTTTGAGAAATGGTTCTTTGTCATCCTTCCAACTATACAAGATTTGCAAGTGCAATTGATTAAAAATCAAACTAACAAAGAATTCCATGCTATGCATTTTCTTTATGTGATTCTCCTTTATATGGCCTAGACGACAATGCCACATGTATGCAGATTGGCTACTAGTCTTGATCATTTTTTTTTATTGTGGTTTACTATGTTGCAAATAGATCTAGTATTATCAAGCAAGTATAAACCGTTCACGATTTTGCAACTACTATAGTATATGCCATTATGACTTATTGAACAACTCTCACCAATAAGAGATAAACAATATCCTTCTTTGCAAAGCAAAGAAATAGAAATAATGTTCTTAGCAATAGCACAAACATCAACGACTTTTGTCAGTTCCAATACTAAACCATTAGGCATAGCTAACTCTACTCTTCCTTCAGCAATGGTGTCAACCTGGGCTCTACTGCCAATGGTGAGTATCAGCACGCCTTTCTCCAGCCTTCTCTTACTCTCAACAACAAAAGTACCTAAGGGCAAAATCGCTACCTTCAGGTCTGCCAGGTACTTGCGGCAATTTCTTTTCAAATGTCCCTTGCCTCCACAATGGAAGCATTTGACATTTGAGAAAGCCTTCTTCTTTGAGGATTCTCCAGCTGATGTCAAAGCCTTTTCTTTCCTTCAGATTTACTTTTGCTTTTGGTATTGCTCTTACCAAAGTCGTATCTATTGCACTTACCTACTTTCTTCCCACCAGATTGTATAGCCAACACATGAGAACTACGGGTGTTACCCTTCTTCATGTCTAACTCAGCTGTCTTGAGAATGCCATGTAGCTCAATGAGACTTTTCTCCATCCCATGCATGTGGTCATTCATGATAAATCCATAATAGCATGATGGAAGAGAATTAAAGACCAGGTTGATTGTGAGATCATTGTCAATCGTTGTTCTGAGTTTCTCTAGGTGCAGCAAATACCCTATCATTTTGAGTATATGCATGCTGACAGATTCCCCTTTTGCCAGCTTGCAACCTACGAGACTTCTCACAGTATTGTACTTATCTACATGTGCTTGCTCTTAAAACATTTTCTTGAGTTGCACCATGATTTCATATAGAAGTTCATATTCAAAATATTTTTGAAGTTCACTTTCCATAGATGAGAGTAATAGCCCTTGCACCAAAAGTTCAGCAAAAATTTGTGTTATATAGTCATCCCTGTCTTTCTGAGTTACGTTATCACCAGTTGGCTCTACAGCTGAGGGAGTAATTAGAACCTTGTCATTCAACTCTTGTCTCAAGACAATGTGCACATTTCTGTGCCAGTTTATGAAATTAGAGCCATCAGATTGAAGCTTCTCCTTTTTTAGGAGGAATTGTAAAGCAAACTGAGATTTTTCAGTCATCTACAACATGCAAAAAGTGATATAGACTCAGTTCCATTTGTTCATATTTTGTTTTTACACTTAATTATATAAAACCCTCACTATATATTTGTAACTAGTACTGTCCCATTATAGTGAGACCAAGATCCTTATCGTCTCCAAGTTGGACATGCTATGGCACGTCACGTAACTTGGATATTTTCAGGTAAGTGAAAATTTCTCTCTAATCACAAGACCTGTTGTGACTCTTGGGTCCAACGCACAAACCGGTGTGATCAGACTTTCGTACCTCAACTGCTGGTATGTTAATTCAACCTTATTTTGTTTTGTTCTGCTGAACCTGCTAACACCACAGCTGCCGCATTAGTAAGGCAAGCCCACATTGTGAATTATCATCTATTACTAATGTTGCCATGAAGTGGATGAAATAAGGAAAAGATACATGAATTAATATTTATTACCATGTGATCGCTTCCATTTAGATTAAATGAAGCTTAGTTAATATAGAAGTTTGTTCATAAAATAGTAATTCAAAGTATAACAAAATATGATGTCTAAACTAATTTCAATTGTGACTAAACTTTAAATTTATTGACGCTCGAATTTAATTTCCATCATATCTGAATTATATTTTACATTTATATTTTTTTCCAACAATTTATAAATAACATTTTGATAATAAATAATTGTTCTTGAATTTTAGAAAATATTTACTCCTTCAAATTATAACATTTTGACAAATAATTCCCCTTCTAATTTGAAAAAAAAAGTCTAATTATACCAACGCTGTTAAGTACTTATATTTTTGTGAATACTCATAAATTCTTTTGTTTACCTCAGGGAAAAAGTACTCAAAAGTTATTTTGTTCACGTCAGGGAAAAAAATATTGTCTCATTCGTTTGTTGAGGTGTGACCTTTATCTCATAGCTAGGGAATCCTCCAATAGAACACGCTAGCTAGTAGAAGAAAGCAAGGAGATGTGAGATGTACAAAATATTATCTAAGTGTGTACTTAAAGGATCTTCTCAAATACTAATCAATGGTTTAAGGGGCAAAAAATTGCAATTGAAGAGGGGTGTGAGACAAGGAGATCCTCTATAAAGGTGTGATTTGAAACAATTGAACAAGTAAAAAAATGAACTTTTTTTCATCACATAATAGCATATATTACAGGGACTCCTCACACACAAGCATGTCATGAGTAGAAGAAAGCAAGGAAATGTAAGATGTACAAAGTTAATTTGTATACCTTGTGTTTGAGACAGATAATTCTTCAACGGATAGAGAGAAATATGCAACAGCTCTGAGAGGCACCAATAATGGATTGGTAGTGGTAGTCTGATGGAGGACTTGCTCGCAACACTCAACTGAACTCTTCTAGTTTCAGAATAAGAAGGTTTCAGGACTTCTGGTTCTCTATGTGGGCTGCCTTTTTCTGTAGGGCTGTACGCATGTCACAGTCAGATTATTTGTATTTTGTCGATGTTTTCAATTTAATTTATAATTGGCCATTGATCATATGCTTAATACATTATCAATCGCGAGAATGTATAATCCGTTGAATTTATAATTTTTTTATTTGATCAGATTTTGTGGATTTTTGCAGATTTTAGTAATGAAAAATAAAATGTACATATATGTGTACTAATTATTAATTGTTAATATTTAAGAATATAAGTGAAATATAATTCAACAAAAATTAACATAAATAAAATATTTAATAAGAATATAAATATAACAATTAGTTATTCATGCAGTAGCATTCTATACAATGCAACATTTGTTTTTTTTACTAACAATAAGAATTACATAATTTATTGGAAAACATACTTATAACAATAAAATATAAAAAAATTTAAGCAAAATATAAGATAACAAATTTACTTATGCATAAGATTTTTTTTGTTTTAAAATTTTTTTGATCAAAAACATAATTAGGAACTCTTCAAATACCCATTAGAAGATGCAGTCAACCGGGTCGGATTTTAATCATTAAAATGTTCAAAATCCATAGCAAAATTAGGTGTATTTGTCAATTTAAGTAAAATCTAATCTGTATCTGAATCAAATCAAATTTAAATCTATTATTTTTCGGATCAGGTTAATCAGGTCAAGCGAATTAAGCAGGTTGCTTGTACACCCCTAAATTTTTCCCGTTTAATGTATCCGCTACTATTCATGTATTCTTAACGAAATGTTCAAGTTAGAACAACTTATAGTATTCTTCCGTTCATTGTAATTTGAACCGTTCATAACTTTTTTTTTTTAATTCAATTCATGATCTGAGGTTTCTTAAAAAAAAAATTGTTAATTTCATAAAAAAAAACATGATCTGAAGTTGAGGGTCTTAATTTGTATACCTTGAAACAATTATTCAGGACTTCAGCTTCTCCAGATTGGAATGATCAAATTGAGCGCTTTACCAATTTTTTCTTGTTTCTGTAGGTCTGTAAACAAGGATCAAATTAATTGGTCAAATTTTCTCTATGTTTTCAATTCAATTCAATTCATATTGACGAACAAGTTGCTCTTTCATTTCATATTTTTAAATAAAGATTTCTATAGACAGACATATTTCTTATTTTCATCAAACTAACCTTGAATTAGTAATTAACTTCAAACAAAAAAAACCTTGAATTAGTAATCATGCATATTATATGGAAATAAATCTCACCTTATTCAAGGAGCTGATGGCGACAAACAAGTGGAATCCAAATTAAACCTCTCCCTCTAAATTGCATATGCATAAGTTAAGACATAGGAGAGATGAATATTTTCTCTTTTCAGACTTGACTTTGCCTCTAGTTTGTGCAAGGGATCAGCCTTTGGTGAAGTAAGGCATATGAGAGATGACTTCTCTCTGACACTTACACACTCTCTACGCTTTTGCTTTTAAAAGAGAATAATGAGCTTTAAGAATATATTTTAACTAACAAAATAAAAATATTATTTATTAAAAAAAGAACAAAAATTGTAAGAAAATAAATGATAAATAAATTTAATGATGCATAAACAAAATTCGCTTTTAAAAATAATTTGATTCAAAATAGAATTAAGACCTCTTTAAAAAATTATGAAAAGTTATAAATTAAATTACATTATAGTACAGTTGGGCTTCGTGTTAACTAATATAATTTCTAAAATTCATAACAAATATATATTTGGCGGGTTAAAAATTATATGCGTACCCAATCAAATAAAATAAAAATTCATTATTTTTCAAGTAGGATTTGTCGGTTTAGGATTTTTGATACCTAATTGAATAAAATAAAAATACATTTTCATTTCTCGCTTATCTTTTGTCAAGGTGCAATATTTTTTATTGTGATAAACCATGACGGTAAATAATTTTACAGAAAATTTTGAGAGAAACGCGTGTGGCTTTAGATCTAACTACATTTATTCAATAACGTAAAATATATTTTGTTTGTAATGTATAGATATAAAGCACGATGACTTATTTTGGGAAGAAGGGTAAAGTGTTTACAATATGATTTTAATATTTATATAAAATTGATTCATTATTACATTTATTAAAATTTGATCTTTAATATAAAATTACTAGGTCTTATTTGGGCCAATCTCAAGCCCACTTAACTTCTGACCGAAACTGGGCTATCACTGAGAATGTGTATAATTAACATATGGGCTTAAATGATGGTTTATTTCACAAGCAGATGGTGTTTGTTGAATTGACTGAGTGAACGATTTTGTATGTTGGTGTTGGTCTGATTTCATGGAAGGTCTCTGTAATGGTGCCTAGGTTTCTCGGTCTCTGCTGCACGTTTGGGGCTGCTAGATGTCGGCAAAGATTAGCTGATGCTCAAATTTTACATCCAAAATTATAAAAGATAGGAGTTTCAAGATTTTATTTGAGC
The DNA here is from genome assembly GCA_033356055.1 of Carex pumila. Classification (NCBI taxonomy): domain Eukaryota; kingdom Viridiplantae; phylum Streptophyta; class Magnoliopsida; order Poales; family Cyperaceae; genus Carex; species Carex pumila. Next base: position 23,531 of record JARJHM010001420.1, on the reverse strand, counting down.
CAAGTCTTATAATTATAAGAAACGAGATATTAAAATAGAATAAAAAAGAATTATTTTTTTTTAATCTTAAAAGTGTAGAGAAAGGAGTTAAAATTATAATTTTTATCAGTTGGATTGACACTTGATATATACTTAAAATACTGCTCAACCCAAAAATTGATCTACGCAATTTTGGATAGTATTATTGGATCATGACCGATATTGGTTGTCTAAACAATATTTGAAAATTCAATTGATGAATTCTTTTAAATAATATCTATAAATTGAGTGCGTTGGACGAAAATGTGTATTATTTAAAATGGAAGAAAAATTGATTTCTCGTGCACTGTAAATAAACCAAACCCATATCACCAAACAAACTCAATAGAACCAAAAGAAGATTCTGCACTATTTGAGTAATATTACGCACGACAACAATCTAAGATTATTTTTATGAAAGTATCTGTAGTTAAAAATTATTAGGTGAACCGTGGGATAACATCAACAAATTAGCTATTGGAAATCCAATTAACGTCACCTCAACCACAAAAATACAAAATAATTATCACCAAACCGATTCCCGCTGTCTATAAATTAAGTAATCCAAAAAAAAAAGGTTGCGAATTAATTTGTGATATTAGGAAGACTTTGTTCAACTGTTCTTTTTATTAATAGGAAAAACAGAAAAATAATATCAATAATAAGGAATATCATAATATTCAGTTAATCTGATTGCTAATGATCACTAATTGACCAAAAACACTGTAGCTGGACATTATAGTATATAACATCCAGCTACAGTGTTTTCTTCTTTTTTTATTTTTTTAACCTCATTGTCTGTAGGAAAAAAAACTGTAGCTGGACGTTATTAACCATAACATTTTTCTTTTTTTTTTTAAATCTAGCAAAATTGTTCCTCATTATCGATATTCTTTTTTTTTTTCAGTTTTTCCTATTAATAAAAAAAGGGTTTTGTCAAATGTCGGACTTGAGGGTTGAGCCATAAATTTGGGCCTGAAATTTGGGTCCAACATATTTTATAGGCCCAAAAATATGAGGCTACAGAATTATTCATGCAATGTGTATTTAGCTAGACTTGGTCTAACATTTAAAGTTAATAACGGTGACAATGTGACCAGCTATATCCATTGAAGATCCGACCCTTTGGTGTACAGTAACTAAATAGCAGGTTCAGTCCGTGTATTGACTTCTTCTTTTAATGACCCAACTGGAGAGGCAAGAGATGTCTGGGACTCTGCATTAAAGATAACCATCCCCGAATCATGCCGCCAAACAGCCCTGTTATACTTTCCTCTCGTCTCTGTTTTTAATACTCGAGGAAAAAAAAAAAAAAATAGATGTCGTTGCTCCATAAAAAGTTAATTGGTATTTACATCTTGATTATTTGGCACTTTTTATCTGTCATTTTTTTAATTATTGAAGTCAGGATCTCACTAGTAATGTTGTTTATTTGTTTTGCAAATAACAGAAAATATTCAACGAATGGATGGTGAGGATTAAAAGAATACTGTAATTTGTCTTTATATATAGTATTTTTTTTTCAATCATGTTTTCCTATCCCTTTTATTTTATTTTTCCATCTTTTTTCAACGCATAAGTTTCCTTAACTTTTTATTTTGGTATAGGCCTACAAACTATATATCATTCTCTTATAGACATGTTTATATTTATACTTGCTGCACAAGATATCTATTGGGAGATAAAATTGCCATATCGTTGCATTTAATATAGGGGGTTTGTGTATGTTGGATTTTCAATTAAATAATCAATACGAAATATATAGTAGTCGGAAATTTAGCTTATCTTTGACTAATATTCATGTCTTCAATGAGAAACCAGAACAAAGGAATTAGAAAGAAAAATTAAGCCTCATGTTTGGTTGTGGCCTAAAGCTAAGGAGGCCTAAATTGATTATTCCAACTTAGGTCGGTCTAAATTATTCATGTTTAGTTGAGGCCTAAAGTTAAATCATAGCTTAAATTATTCCTTATTTGCCTAGAATTGGTGGACTAAAGTTTTGAAAGCCTAAATTTATTAATTATTTATAATAAGATACTAATTATATAATATTAATGTATTAATTATAACTGTAATATATTATATATTATTATAAAATTTATTTAATATATTAATTATATATTAATAATAATTATTAATAATAAAATACTAATTATAATTACAAATTAATAATAATTATTAATAAAAAGATACTAATTATATAATCTTATTAAACTAATTATTTAATGTATTAACAATAGAAAATATTAATTATATAATTATATATTAATAATAAGTACTAATTATATAATATTAATATATATCAATAACAACTATAAAATATTATAATATTATTATAATAATAATTTACTATATTAACAATATTAATTATAAATTAATAATAATAATTTAATATATTAACAATATAACATATTAATTATATAATATTGATATGTTATAATATTATTATAATAATTATTTAATATATTAACAATATAGGATATTAATTATATAATTATATATTAATAATAATTATTAGTAATAAGATACTAACTATAATATGATTATAATAATTATTTAATATATTACTAATATAACATATTAATTATATAGTTATATATCGTTAATAAGATACTAATTACACAATATTAATATATTAATAATAACTATAATATATTACAATATTATATAATAATTATTAATAAAAGGATATTAATTATATAATATTATTATAGTAATTATTTAATTTATTAACAATATAAGATATTAATTATTCAATTTTATACTAATAATAATTGTTAATAATAATATACTAATTATATACAAATAAAATATTATTATAATCATTCAAATTAGGCCACGAGATGGAATAAAAAATAAACTATCATGTGAGGTGGTTTAATTTAGGCCAGCCTAAAAATCTGCTTATGCCATCTTAGTCCGGTCAATTAAGGCACATTTGGCGGAATAACGAGGCCTAAACTCCTTATTCCACCCTTTAGACCACAACTAAACATGGTGAAGAAGAATAACCAAACAAGAAAAATCAGCATACTTCTTAGTTCAAAAAGACAGAGAGTCGGAACCCCAAAAATCTCAAATAAACTTCTCCAACTAAAGAATATAATAATTTTGTTTCTTTATATAAGTAAAAAAAAAAGTACATCGAAAGTGCAACATAGGACAAAATATTACCGATTGCAATATAATAGCAACAATATAAGTCAAGAAATCAGGTCAATTTATTACAAACCATAACAAAAGTAAAATAGCAACATTAAGTCTTGAAATATCAGGTCAATTTATTACACACAAACAAAAGGAAAATAAATATATTAGGAAAAAAGAAAATACAACAGTTCCCTTAATTAATTGCAAACTCAACAGTTCTAAACAATTTGACCAATAAAGAAATGCTTATTACAACCAATAACGCAGCATCCTTTATAACGAGAGCTTCAGTAGTCTTTAATCACCCTGAAGGCGGGTTCTTTTGGAAGCTTCTTGAGTTGCTCCACTATGTTTCTCACAGACTCTCTATTACTCTCGTCATCATAATACCTCAACACCTCCATCTCCTTGAGATGTTCAAGAAACTCCAACCCCAACACCCCACCCTCTCTAACAGACTCCACATTGTAGATCTTTAGTTGCTCAAGTCTTTTGAATGCTGTCTTTTCAATTAACACTGACTTGACACCATCACGAAGAATCAATACCTGCAACATTGGAAATGTACCCTCGCCAAATATTAGTTCTGGATAATCTTTAAAAGTGTTCCCAAATAAATAGAGAATTTTTAGGTTGGGTAGCTTTTCAATGGCATTAATTTCTTCCGTTAGATGAGTTTCTCTGATATGTATCTTCTCCAAATTCTCAAGGGAACTGATCCATTTCGGCAATTCACCAAGAGGGCTGTGCAACTTGAGGCTTTGAAGATACTTGGGTGGGGAATATACAGAATCTAAGCAACACCTGAGTCCTGATTCATCTGCTGCTTTTAGGACTAATGACCTTAAGTGCTTAAGCCCATCAATCACCTTTCCTAATGTTTTCCCATTCTCCTCCGTGAATCCACTCACTGCTAACTTACGTAGGTTGGTAAGATTCTGTAACTCCTTTGCTAAACTCTTGCTCCCACCAATATCAATGATGCCAAAAATATTTAGGGACCGTAATTTACCTATTCCTCGTGGAACCCTCACCCCACCTGAAAAACCGGCTTCAGCATAACCTTCCACAAACGCTTCTAACAGACCACAAGGAATAATAGTAAGCATACAACAACAACCGCACAAGATTTTAACCAAATTCTCCGTTTCTTCAACTGTTGAGGAACATTTATCAAAGAGATCTTTAATGGGTGTTGTGCCATTAATATAGTGAACTGATCCTGCACGTAGATAGCTTAACTTGTGTAGCTTGGTAAGTCCTGTTGGTAATCGGACTACTCCTGTGTTTCTAATATCAAGGGTCTCAAGTTCAGTAAGCTTTCCCAATGAATTCGGGAGTTTTCTAATTTTTGTCCCCCTCAGACCAAGGTACTTTAAGTGGCGAAGTTTGCCTATGCTCCTCAGGTCCCCATCATTCAAATTTATAGTGCCTTCTAGATCTAGCACTCTTACCAACTTCATTCTAGAATATTTAAGATAGTCTCCAACCTCTCCAAAGATGGATAAGGATCGCATGTGAGACAACTCCACTCTTTCCAGGCCCCCAGTGCATGGTCTACCTGTGATGACAAGGTGTCTCACCTTATCTGTCATGGAAATGAGTTCTCCATCTTCAAGTACTGACACCATATTCTCATCTACAGCTTTTCTAAGAATCAGTTCGTACATTATGTCATGAATGTTACATCTTTTAACATCTCCATTGACAATTGTGCTCATTTGTGAAGGTTGTATTAGGCTTCTCCCCATGAGATCATAAAAAAATCCCTTTTTCATCTCCTCTGCCTTCTTTATACGACCTTCCATTACATATCCATCAGCCATCCAACGCCTAATTATCCTTGATCTCCTTATTTCCTTATGATTATGGAAAACACTTAGATACAATAAACTTGGCTTGAGATGGTATGGCATGCCATCATAACTAGAAGTTAGAACAGTGTCCAACTGCCCCTAGGTCTCGATTATTGGCAAGCTCTGACCTAAGATGGTCATGCATTGCCATCCATTCAGCACTTGTTTTTGGTTTGGTGGCTAGATAACTGCCAATAGTTACAATGGCTAGTGGTAATCGACCGCAACTTTCTACAATTAAACCTGCTTGGGTCTTCATATCCTTGGTCATGCATTGTTCCCGCACTTCACTATTCTCTTCCATTGTCTCATTGCTACTGGAACCAATTTTCATGTTACACTTGTTTTCGTAGGGTGGTTCTTCTTTAATTTCCCTATCCTCTTCCTCAGTAATAGTGTAGCTTATGCATTGCTTATGTGCTTTACTATTTCCTTGTGTTATCTCATTGCCACTGGGATCCTCTTCACTCACAAAAGGATAATTTGGGGTCTTGTATACTGCTTTGAAAAAGAGATTCAATGCGTCATCTTTGGAAAGTTCCTTGATCTCATATATATTCGCACTTGGGTGAGATATATGTTCTGCCAGAGGACTTCTAGATCGTGTGGTTACTATGATTCGGCTCCCATTGTTGGGGGACAACACATCCTTTATCATATCCCATTCTGGCACACTAGACAGGTCATCTAGTACAATCAAATATTTCTTATCTTTTAAATATTCTTTTACATGCTTTTCTAAACTTTCTTCTACTGTTTTTTTGAATAATTCCACTGACTTTTTCTTTTTCCCTTCCATTGTTTCCCCCTTACCATCAACCGCTTGGAAATTAGGCAGTATTTGTATGGCCAGGCTTTCGATAAATACATCCTTGTTGAATGGATGTTGGATAGTAACCCAAGCAAAATGATTATTAAACTCATTTCTCAGTTCTTGGCAACCATAGACCTCTCTGACAAGAGTGGTCTTTCCAAGACCACCCATTCCTACAACTGATATCACTTTCCCATTCCAAGGCTCAACTCTAAGTTCTGTATTTTTCTTCTGAATAAGATCAACCAGATTTCTCTTTGGCTCATCGAGACCTACAAGTAAAGCTTGTACATTGGCAATCGATCTGGTTGAGGCACTCTCATCATATGTGTGACCAGCATTGCCCTTCTTGCCCTTTTTAATTAGTTTATACCGCAGGTTTCTCTGACTCACATCCTCAATTCTAGTTTTCAGCATCCGAATTTTTTTTGCGATATGATCCTGTTTCTCCACCGAGGCCATGATAGGTAGGCAACTTTTTTTCATTAGGTGAACAGGAGCCTCCCGGAGACAATCCTCCACATCAAATGCCAACTCTTGCACTTGCTTGACCCATATGGTCACAACTACGCTTTTCTCTTCCTTTGTTGAAGCATCCTGCAAGAAGCCTTGCATCATCTCAAGTTCTTCTTTGATGAAAAATAGTTCTTCTTGAACCCCTAGCAGTAAACCAATTTCATTTTGTATGGTTGTTATTGCTGTTTTAACTACCGAACTCAATGCTGTATTAGCAACGCCTATAGCAGCTGCCTCCATTAATTTCTGTTAACGGCCAATATATTGAGTTTATCTGCAGATGAAAGCACGAAAAGAAAAGCACACTTGAGCCAAAATAAAAATCATTTCCTAGTTCCTCAAGTAATTGTGCCAAAGGAGTTTCTTGCAGACGAAACAAATTTTCTTGCTTTTCATTAATAACTATCAAATATAAAATAAATTCAGGCAAATTGTTCATAGATTAATATAACCAAGTTTTATATTTGAAGTACAGCCCTTATTACTATTTTCCATAAGAATCATTCACTTCCATAAAGATTATTGTTCTTTTTCATTAGAAATTCAGGACGATACTTGAAGCCCCTGTTTCAAATTATGGGAAATTCCTCCCCAATCACACACACACACAACAACAACAACAACAAAAAAAAAAAAAAAAACTCTTTAATTATCTTGTCCATGTTAAAGACTGCATATATTTTTTTTTTGCTTTGTTTCACTACCAAGCTAATGATTTTTTAAGCGAATATGAGGGAATTGTCTAGGACAATATCTCTACTATATTTTTGAGAGATTAATGTGAAATTATAAACAGTGTACCAAACAAGTAAACAAAATCATTTTTAGTTTTTGTTAAGATTTAATGCTGTCCATTATTTGAACTAGAAACATTTATTTTCATTCAAATATTAAAATATTTGTAACGAATATCTCATGTCAAAATTTTTATAATTTACCACGTAAAACACGTTTTGTACATTTTGGTAGAAGAATTAAGAAAAACACGTACAACATAAAAAAGAAATTGGTTAATTAGTGATAAAACTTACGGTACATTTAATTAGCGAAATTGGGGATTATTAACAAGGACGCTTATGAAAATTCAAAAGAGAGAAGTGCAAATATTTCCTTCTACATTTGCATTTGCATCACATGTTCAAGTACGTACTGCATTAACCTTATATTTTTGGAAGTATAAACCAAAGTTTTATACGGCTTTCAAAAATAAAACTAAAACGACTAAATTAAACTTATTAACCGATTAAAACTGAACCAAAGTAAATTTGAGTTTGCTCGGAAAGTATATTTCTTTCAAAAGTGCAGTTGGGGGAAACCAGCTCTGAACCCTTTGTCAGAAAAATACTAGGGAAGTGCAATTTGTAAGCACAACAAGACCAGGAAATGGGAATGTTCAAATATTGTATTTTTTAGTCTATTTGAGGAAAACCCCATCGGAATTAATAGAAAATAAAAGTTACCAGAAACTATTATTTGTAATTATTATATAAATCCAAGGTATATATCTCACTGATTTCATTAAAAGATGTTTACAAACAAGGAATAACTTGTTGTCGACCCATCTCGACACCAAATGAAAATAATACTTAATATACAATCCAATTCTTTTATAATAATATGTTGTCGACCCAAGAGGGTACTCAAGAAGTAAAGAGGGGAGGGGTATTCGGTCGGTTTGGGTTAATGTGTGTTTTAGAAATTAAAAACCGAACTAAACTCCACAAACCGAAAAAACTAAAATTTGAACCAAACTGGACAAATTAAACCGAAAAACTGAATCATTTGAACCGAACTTTACTAAATAAACCGACCCCATGAAGACCCCTACCTATTTACCGTTCTGGACAAAAAAAGGGGTTGAGAGACAATTGGACCTCTCAATTATTTCTAGTACGTAGCGATTTCTCTCTCCTTGAAAAATAAGTAGATTCCTTCAAATTCCAATCAAAATATCTAATTATTTCAAATGCACTGAGATTATAGACTAATGGCAGTGGTGTTATGTTCAAGAGTGGAGAACCAGGTCGAAATACCAGTAAATAGATTTCTTAGCAATTATTTTGAGGATTATTAGTTTGCATGATACATATATTTTTAGTAGATAATTTATAAATGTTTAGAACGAATAATCTAATGTCTAAAAAATTATAACTTTCCAAAGTACAATACAATTGGTAAATTTTGATACAAGATTTAAGAAAAAGGCATAAAAGCTTAAAATATGAAATTGGTGAATTTAGTGATGAAATTTATAGTACATGATTTAAGCAAATTTAGTATATTAAAAAGAGGGGCGTTTATCAAAATTCAAAGAGAAGTAAAAATTTATCTTTGTACAATATTTTATCAAACGTTCAAATACCTCATTAATCCTTATATCTTGAAAATATATAATAACAGGCTACAATTCTAAAATAGTTGGATATTAAAGTTGCGGTGAGTTTGAAATTGGAAGAATAATTTTCATTGATTTAGGTCTGTCTGCATATACACACACAATCTTACACTTTAGTCCCTATAACTATTATATTCACACTTTTGTCTAAATACCCTTATCTAACAATACAATATTCAACACTCCCCCTCAAGATGATGCATAGATATTGATCATGCTCATCTTGCCTATTACATTGGAGAAGTCTGTGACACTCAACCCTTTTGTGAAGATATCAGCTATTTGCTCCTTGGTTCGAACGAAAGGCATACATATAATGCTCTCGTCAAGTTTATCCTTGATAAAGTGTCGGTCAATCTCCACGTGTTTAGTTCTATCATGTTGTACTGGGTTGTTTGCTATGTTTATAGCTGCCTTGTTGTCACAATACATCATTATGAGTTTGTTCTCCAATAATCCCAATTCCGATAGCAATCTTCATAACCACAACCCTTCACTCACACCTTGGGCCATGGCTCTATACTTAGCCTCTGCAGTGGACCTTGCAACTACATTCTACTTCTTGCTTCGCCAGGAAACCAGATTACCCCCAACAAATGAACAGTAGCCTGAAGTTGACTTTCTATCGTCAAGACACCCTGCCCAATCGGCATCTATATATACTTCAATCCTAGTGTGCCCATTCTTACTGAATAGCACACCTTTTCCTGGGCAGCTCTTGAGATACCTCAGGATCTAATACACAGCCTCATGATATGGAACTCTAGGGTCGTGCATATATCTGCTCACTACGCTCACAGCGTATGAAATATCAGGTTGAGTATGTGCCAAATAGATTAGTCTACCTACTAGACGCTGATACTGTCCTCTATCTACTTGATCACCTATTCTTCCCTTCAGCTTATTATTAGGGTCTATGGGTGTATTGACAGGTCGACACCCAAGCATCCCCGTGTCTCTCAGCAGATCTAGAACATACTTTTGCTGTGAGAAAACTACCCCTTTTGGTGAACGAGCAACCTCAATGCCTAAAAAGTAGCGCAATTCACCCAGGTCTTTCATCTCAAACTATGTGGCTAAGTTGGCCTTGAGCTTCTTCATCTCAGTGGGATCATTACCTGTTAACACTATATCATCCACATACACAACCAGAATGCAAATCTTCTCTCCTTTTCTTTGGATGAACATAGTGTGATCGTCACTGCTTTGCTGATAGCCTAGTTTCTTCATTGCCATAGAAAATCTATCAAACCAGGCTCATGGTGACTGCTTCAACCCGTACAGGGAACGCTTCAGATGACACACTTTACCCTTCAGTTGTTCATTTTCAAACCCAGGTGGGATCTCCATATATACCTCTTCCTTTAGGTCACCATGAAGAAAGACATTTTTAACATTCAGCTGGCACAAATCCCACCCGAAGTTTACCGCACATGAGATGAGGGTTCTAACAGTATTCATTTAGCTACTGGAGCAAAGGTCTCCTCATAGTCCACACCATATGTTTGTGTGTAGCCTTTGGCCACCAATCTGGCCTTGAATCTGTCCACCTTTCCCTCTGGAGTATATTTTGTCGAGTATACCCACTTGCATCCTATAGTACTCTTGTTGGACGGTCCAGGAACTACATCCTAGGTGTCATTTTTGACTAGTGCTCTCATCTTCTCGAACATTGCCTTCTTCCACTTCGGGTCCTGCATTGCTTTCCTCCAATCACATGGAACAAAGTTAGAGTGTAAGAAGGTTACAAAAGCTTTGTAAGTCGGGGAAAGTGTCTCAAATGAGACATAGTGAGAGATAAGATGCGATGTTGAGGCATCTTCCCCTTGCTTCAAGACAATTGACCGAACTCCTTTGCGCAAGGCAATAGGAAGATCGAGATCAGAGAAAATAGGAGTACCTGAGGGTAACTCTAAGTTACCTGAAGGCTGTGGTGTGAGCGAGCCATCGGTAGGAGCATGTAATTGGTATTGGTCTTGGATCGGAGGTTGCTCAACATTCTCATGGCAAGGCTTTCAAGTGTAAACCTTGTTGATCTGCCTATTATGAGGTGGTAGGCTTTGGTTCATGCTTGAGTCCAGATCTGTCTCTGTAGTTGGACTCAGGCCGATCATAGTATCATCGGCTATACTGTTATCAGATTCCTTACTCTCCCCCTCTCGACCAACTCGGTCTGAGGAACGAGTGATGACTATCTCGAGAAGATCATGAAATGGGACTGCAGATGTATTGGATTGTGCATCGAAGAGAGTAAAATAGGGTTCTGTTTCTTGGAATGTCACATCCAAGCTTTCCAGCATCCTCTTTTTCACAGGGTCATAACATTTATACCTTTTTTTTCCATTGGAGTACCCAACAAACACACATTTGTGAGCCTTCGCATCAAGTTTACTAATACCTAGAGTTGTGTTATGAACAAAACACACACAACCAAACTTTTTGGGAGGTACCTTAAATGAGGTGGTCCCTGTGAACATTTCAAGTGGTGTACTGAAGTCCACCACTCTGAAAGGTATTATGTTGATTAAATATGTAGCATTCTGTGCTGCTTCTCCCTAAAGGTACCTCGGAACATTCATGGCAAAGAGAAGGCACCTTGTTACTTCCAAGATATGCCTATTCTTCCTTTCTGCAACACCATTTTGTTCAGGTGTATTCACACATGTAGTTTGATGTATAATACCATTACCTCGCAAGAAGTCTTGCATTGCCCTGTTGGTGTATTATGTGCCATTATCTGAGTGTAACACTTTCACTTTCTTCTCAAGTTGGGTTTCCACCATTTTGTGAAAGGTTTTGAAGCACTCCAGAACTCCCTCTTTACTTCTCAATAGGCACAGCCAAGTCATTTGGCTATAACAATCAATAAAAGTGACAAACCACCTTGAACTAAATAGAGTAGTAACTCTCGAGGGCCCCCAAACATCATAATGAACAATATCAAAGCAAGAAAAACTTCTATTACCAAAAGAGGGATACATTGTTCTGGTGTGCTTAGCAAACTCGCACGCATCACATACTAGTTTAGTCTTACTACACTTAGAGTACAACTTGGGATACAACCTTCTAAGCACAGTAAAAGATATATGCCCTAAACGACTATGTAACAAAACCATCTCCAATTCTGGAGTCTCTGCCAAACAGGCTCGTGGATCCAAAAACTCTCCTCCTTGCTTGAGTCGGTACAGGCCTTCACTCCTCTTGCCAATACCAATCACTTTTCCTGTCTTCAGCTCTTGCAACACAGCATGGGTAGGAGACAGAAAAACAACACAGTTAAGATCATCCACCAGTTGACTAACTGATAGGAGGTTATTGGTGAAGTTAGGAACATGAAAGACCGACGATAGCTGGAGGTCTGGAGTACATGTTACATCCCTAACTCCTGCTATCGAACAAAGTGAGCCATCGGCTGTTTGTACCTTTTCTCTCCCAGACATGGGCTTATATGTTTTGAACATTGTAGGGTCAGGGGTCATATGCTTACATACCCCAGAGTCTACTATCTAGGATCAATCAGGACTAGACTCGGCTATTAGGGCTTTTATAACAGTGCCAACAGGCCTAACTACAGTGGTAAGAAAAGAGGAGAGAGTGTAACTGTTAGCCCCAGATGGAGTAACAGTAAATGAGGCACTGCTAGCTGGGGTAATGGACAAGAACCGAGCTGCAAGCTGAGTCACCAGTTGAGTCACCATATCATTAGTGCCTGATCCTTGTGTACTAGTGCTGTCAGCCATATGCGCCTTTTGGTATCCTTCACCACGTCCTGGTCCATGACTTCTACCTTGTCCTCTGCCACGGCCACCATCACGACCTCGACCTCTAGCTGGTCTTTCATGCAAATCCCAGGAAGTCCCTCGAGTGTGATTCTTCCTGTGGCAGTGATCACAGACTTTGTCATCTTGGGAGGATACTATGTGTGGCAGGCTGAACATAGCCGAACCCTCTTACACTGGCAAAGATACCATTGCCTTCCTCCTGCTTTCCTCTTGAACTGCTACTGCAAAGGCATCACAAAGAGCAGGTAGAGGATTCCTCTGCCAGAGACTCTGTCGGATCTGCTCGAACTCAGTGTTGAGGCCAGCAAGGAAGCGAAAGGTCATTCTTTTCTCCAACCAATTTGTAAAGGCTAGTGCATCTGCTGAACATGTTATCGCCAAAGGATCAAAGAAATCCATTTGCTCCCACATATTATTCAATTCTGAGAAATACTCAGTCACACCCATTTCTCCCTGTACCAGACTGTCTGACTTAGTTTAGAGGTGATAGATTTGCCCATGGTTACCCTTTTGAGAGTACATCTCGGCCGCCCGATCCCACACTTGTTGGGCGGCGTTCAACATCATAAACTGATTTTGCAGTCTAACCTCCATTGAGTTGACCAACCATGACATAACTTGCCTATCGTCTGCCTCCCACTTCTGAAACTCAGTTTTTTCCTCTAGTTTCTCCTCTCCCACAGCTATGGGTTTCTTTGCTATACCGGTAACACACCCGGTTAGTCTCTAACCCTTCAAGTGCATAAGCATTTGTCTTGACCACAATAGATAGTTCTCAGCCCCATTCAATCTCACTGAGATAATTTGAGACGACTTAGAGAACCTTCTGTCTTCTGCCACTTTTTTTTTATAAAACAGCAACGATCAGTTACGAATCCTAGAATAACGATCGTTATGAATCCAGATAGAGAGAGGGTCCGATAACACAAGTGAGAAGAGAAATGCAGAGACACAGGTCCGATAGAGAGAGAGCGAGGAAGACACACGGAGACGTCTCTGGCACATGACCTGGTGGTGGCGGCGCGAGATCTGGCGGCAGCGTGCTCAACGCACTGGCGACGGTACTTGCAACTACGTGCTAGCGACTATGGTGGATGGGGCGCTGGACTTGCTTTGGGCGAACGCACGCAAAGGCGGACGGCAGCAACGAGCTCACGCAATACTCTCCTGCTCTTATACCATAAAGTTGCGGTGAGTTTGAAATTGGAAGAATAATTTTCATTGATTTAGGTCTGTCTACATATACACACACAATCTTACACTTTAGTCCCTATAACTATTATATTCACACTTTGCCTAAATACCCTTATCTAACAATACAATATTCAACAGATATATTTATGTTGGTTTATTTTTTTCATGTTTCACATATTATTACCGTGTCACAAACATATCCCAAGAGCCAGGGCCATATACATAATAGTCAATCCTACTTCTTCTCTGCCCATATCACAATATATTGTAATGCAAAATGGCAATGTTATATGTCAATTAGATATGTGCTGTGACATATATGATCTATCCATCATAGCTTAACAATTGACAGTAATAAATAAAATAAATGAGGGCGCACTTACACTGGCCAAGATTGTTGCTTTTATTATCGACCTCGGGAAGAAAGCTAGTGTGATTCGTTTGTTCAGGTGTGATCTGAAATAAAAGCAAATATAGTAGGTTTTTCAATTGGCATCATACCGACTTCGGTTCAATGATCGGTCTAATTAACTGTTAGATCCATTTTTAGATCTGTGCAGACTGGTTTTAATCAGTGGAAATATAAACCCTTTCTCATTATGTGAATCTAAACTGTTTGCATAATTTTAAATGCAGATTAGACGTTTCAGTCCGGCAGACATTGCCCAAAACTTGGTGCGATGTCTCTCGGAACACCCCGTGTTCTGTTAGTCACCTCACAGAAATAATCATATCTGAAAGGATATAACAAGTAAAAAATGATTCATGACATAATAGCATATATTAAAAAGGGATTAAGGGACTCCTCAGTACTGAGCGCTAGCAGAAGATAGCAAGGAGACGAGAGAAAGTATACCTTGTGTTGGAAACTTGAGAGAATTCTTCAACGGAGAAGGAAATGCAGGAATGCAACAGATCTGAGAGGCACCAATAAATGGTAGTGGTAGAGGATTTGACTGAACTCTCGCAGTCCCATAATTAAGACAGCATCATGTACTCTCAACTACCTATGAGGTACAATTAATAAAAGTAGCCCCGTAATAAGAGAATTAAATGTTCTGTGTACCCGGACTGTCCTATTTTTTATTGTATATTAACCCAGCTGGGCCACGGTGACATTTATTTTATTCTGTTATTTTCTTCCCGGTATCTATTTATAGAGTTGTTCATTAGTTCATAGACAAACTAAACTTTTATTCGGTTCTAGTATATTTTAGAGGCATGTGCAAAAAAAACTCAAAAGTAAAAGAGAATAATTTTGGTCAAACAAGTATATGATAAATAACCTCTTCTTTCAAGTAGAATCACTCACATTTTTTAAAAGAAAGGATTCTTCCAAAGAAATAATTTCTAGTTTTTCTACAAAATTAAATTAAGATGATAATCTGCAGCTACTTAAGGTTGTTACCGGTTCGGCGATTTGACCCAAGTACGAATAGGGGAGCTAGAGAAGTGGGGAGTGGGGAGAGGTATTTGTTATGTTCGGGTTAGTGTGGGTTTTAGAAAAAAAAAGGTGGGATTGAGAGACAATTTGACATCTCAATTATTTCATCTAGTACGTAGCTAATTCTCTCTCATTGAAAAATAAGCACATTAATTAATTTCCTTCAAATTCCAATAAAAGTTTATAATATATCCAATAAAGTTTAATAATTAAACTTTTTCACTGAGATTATAGACTAATGGCAGTGGTATTATGTTCCAGAGTGGAGAACTAGGTTGAATTACCAGTGAATAAATTTCATTGCAATTATGTCAGGATTAATAGTTTGCATTATTAGATACTTGTATTTTCAGTACATAATTTATAAATGTTTTGAACAAATTATCTAATGTCTAAAAATTTATAATTTTCCAAAGTAAAATACAATTGGTAAAATTTGATAGAAGATTTAAGAAATATGCATAAAAGCCTAAAAAGTGAAATTGGTGAATTTAGTGATGAAATTAATTTACAGTACATTTAAGAAAATTAAGTGAATTAAAAGTAGGGTTCACGCTAATCAAAATTAAAAGAGAAATACAAATATATGTTTGAACAGTATATTCATCACATGTTTAAATACCTCATTAATCCTTATATCTTGAAAATATTTATATTGACTGTCTTTTTGAGAAAGAGACGTACTGTCTACAATTTTAAAATAGTTGGATATATTTATGTCCGTTTATTTGTTTCATTATAAAATAATCAGGTTTCACATCTTATTAACGTGTCACATATCCCAGGGCCATATTTATAACTGTAAATCCTACTTTACGGTGCATAGTGCATATATCACAATATATTGTCATGCAAAATCACTATGTAAAACTGTTTAATTACTTATCCTTGACTTGTTAATTAGATATGGATGTGACATCTCTCCATCATAGCTTAACAATTAATAATAATAATAATTAAATAAAATGAGGGTGCACGCACTTACGTACACTGGCCGGGATTGTTTGCTTCAATTATTTACCTCAGGATAAAAACCATGTGTGATTCGTTTGTTCGAGTATAATCTGAAACAATTGAACAAGTAAAAAAATGGCCTTTTTAATTAATCGCACAAGAGCATTTATGTATTATAGATATTAGTGGCTAGTCACACACAAACTCTCTATGTACCTTCAATTTCTAGGAATTTGATTTCTCTCTCAAAACTTATGTTTTTGGGTTTTCCATTAAGTTTAGAAATAAACGTAGCATGGAAAATGAAAATTATATTTTTTGTGGCATAAACGTTTGGGTCATATTTCCAAAGAACGGATGGAAAGAACAATAAAGAATGAAATTCTTCCAAATATGAATTTTACTGACCTTGGTATATGTGTGGATTGCATAAGAAAAAGAAATCAAACATAACAAGAAAGGAGCTACAAGAATCAGTAAGCTTCTTGAAATTATACACACTAATATATGCGGACGTTTTGATGTTCCATATTTTGGTGAGAAAAGTATTTTATCACTTTCATCGATAAATATTCACATTATTTTTATATTTATTTAATTAAATAAAAATATCAAGAGGTTGATATTATTGAGATATATGTTAATGAAGTTGAAAGACAATTAGAGAAAAATGTGAAAATCATAAGGTCAAATAGAGGTGGTAAATACTATGGGAAATATAATTAAATTGGACAATGTCCTGGTCCATTTTAAAAGTTAGAAACATAGTATAGTTGCATAGTATACTATGTCTGGCACACCTCAACAAAATAGTGCAGCAGAAAGGCGTAATCGAACATTAATGGATATGGTTAGGAGTTTGATGAGTAACTCATCATTAACTAAATCAATGTAGATGTATGCACTAAAAAATATTGTTTATATATTAAATAGGGTTCCTAGTAAGGCAGTTTTAAAAACTCCTTTTGCGTTATGAATTGGAAGGAAAACTAGTTAATGGCACATGCATGTTTGGGGTTGTCCAGCAGAAGCGCGGATTTATAGTCCACATGAAATGAAATTGGATTCTCAAACGATTAGTGATTGCTTTATAAGTTACCAGAGAAATCTAAATGATACATATTTTAATGTCCTAATCATAGTCCAAAAATCGTAGAAACCGGAAATGCAAAATTTATTGAGAATAATAAAGTTAGTGGGAGTGATGTAAAACAAGATGTGGATATTAATGAGACAAAGGTAGATATTAATTTACCTGTAGGTATTCTTTTATTCACATACACTCTAAGTGTCATTCCAATTACTAAACAACAGTTTGGCAATACAAAATTACATTTGATTAATGAAACATCCCATGAGGAAACTAACTCACAATCATCTAATGTAAATTAATCACAAGAAATACCATTAAGAAGGTCTCAAAGAGAGAGAAGATCGGCTATTCCGAATGATTATGTGATTTATTTACAAGAAGATAATTTAGGAATCAATAAAGATCTGGTTATGTTTTCACAAGCTATAGAAAATATTGAGTCTGATAAATAGATTAGTGCCATGAAAAATGAGTTAAAATCTATGGAACAAAATAAAGTCTGAAATCTCGTTGAGTTCATATAAATACTTACATGTATTCGTGATATTAATTAAACGGGCACTCTGCTATTTTGAGATATGATAACCTGATCAAACATTTAATGCTTACAATAATCTCTGGTGTAATTAGTGTCCCCTTCCAATTACCTCGATTAGGTATATTTAAATTTCATTACTTTTATTAATGTGGCGATTCACAATCTGAGGTCCTCAACCACAGATGAACCAACAAGTAAATCGAACTGAAGGAAACAATTTGATAAAGTCAATCATTCATATGAAGGAGAATAACAAATACTCGGGAACATTAACTCTTTCACATAATTATGTAGGACATAATATAACATCATGCAACTAAAGGTGATGGATGTTAATTGAATCAATTTATTACATGAGATGTACAAAGAATGACTCGATTAACTGAGTATTTTATTAAACACATAATGGAGTATTGCATTATTATTATATTGGTCATTTGGAATTCACCATATGATAGATAATTCAGAGACGGTAACTTGGATATGTGAAACGTGGGATTTGCACATGTAGATCCAAAGTTACGGTTAAAAGGAGCATTAACTAAAGTCAACTGTGGTCAACTATGGGTTTGACCATTTGAATGAGAGTTATGTTGACCTCGTTAATATATTGAGATTGAGAGAGTTTGTTTGGAGGAGAAGGTTTTGAATTCATCAAACTTGATTTACGTGAACTATATTGAATAAACTAATGGTCTATTGGACAATCCATGAGTTATATTACTATTATGTCCGTTTAATATTGGATCTGATCAATTCTAGTAAAGTTCACTCTCTCTCTCTCTCTCTCTCTCTTAGATTGAGTTTCAATCTATGTCTCTTCTCTCCTCTTGTCTCCTTGCTAGGACGAACTAAAGGAAGAGTTGTTGGCCCTCCCAGGGTTTTCTCCTCCTCTGCTGCTCCATACCGCCGGTCACCTCTTGACCCTCCCCCGACCTGTTTGGAGCTGATCGGGTTTGAAGCCGAGCCACCAGATATAGATCAACTTCGAGCCCATCGAATATGAGTCCACCTGATATAGATAAACTTTCTCTCCTACCTCTAGGTCATACGCCACCACCACCAACAATCACCTTCTCGTCAGGCCAATTGGCCTTAGATCTAGGCTGAGCCTTCTTCTCCTCTGGTGACGAGTTGAGATTTGTTGAGCATCGTGTTGAGATCGTGAGACAAGTTGGAGAAGAGAATCGCACATCTAACATTGGATGTTCTTTTTTTCTCGACCACTGGTGTACACTGTTTGAGATTATCTAAGTTGATAGCTTGGGAGGCAAGGCTCAAGAGTGACAGTGGAGCTCACATTGCTGAATCTCAGTTCCATTGATTGAGGAGTTATGAGATCTAAGACTCTATGCTTGCCGTGCGTGTGGCACGGGGCATAAACTGCATGGATTATTGCATATTTAGTAGTACGATCGTACTCATGACCCTAGAAAAAATTATAAAGTACACGCTAACCTTTAGTATAACCCTATACATATATAAATTCGATAATACTAATACAAAAGATAATATCTATATAAACAAAATTTTCAAATAAATTTAATCATAATAATATGTGCTGAATCTAAGATTCGGTCTAGGTGTAGAATTAATTACACTGTCTTTTTGGTATTTTCTGTGGTCTTATGATAACGGTGGAGTACAAGGGGTTACTGACAATAGTTCAGTACCTCTGGGATACCGAATCTATGATTCGATATTTATTTATTTTTCTAAAGAAAATTGTATTCAACCTCTTTTCCTTTTTTTTTTTTATTAATTACAAAAATAAATAAAAAATCTATGAGGGGCTTGATCGTCACCTGGTCAGAGTTGTTTTGACTGTCGGAGCCGTTAATAGCACCTGTCGTCTCAGCTACGTGACGGTGTAATTCGATTCTTGTCGAATTTCAATGCTTCTAACTTAATTTTGTGACGGAGCTTTTACCTCCGTTGAAGTAGAGTTTAATGTGAATTGTCTCTGATCAACAAAAAGAGAGAAAAATCACATTCCACTTCTCATTTGAGCGAGAAATTATCTCACTTTCCGATTAAGGCCTACCGGATCACAACATATATTAATGCAAAGTCATATAATGTGTAACAATGTTTACTTTTGCTTGACATATCAACTGGATTCGGATATGTCTTATGAGTCGCATATCATAGGACACCTATCCATTATAGCTTTACAATTAATAATACTAAAATAATAAGACACCAACATAAGGAGCGAGAGGTTTTCCAATAGCTAGTATCGGACAGAATTTAGTTCCAAATTTCAGTTGAACCGTTTGAAACACATTTAGATCTGTGTAGTCGTGTAGACAGATTTAAATCTCTACAACTGTAAGCCCTCCCTCCTGTGAATATAACCGTCCTGATCATGAATTTAAATGCAAACGATATAGACCAAATATTAATCCGAAATCGGTGCGCGATACCCATCGGCACGACCCCTGTTCCCGTTTCTTTTGTTATCCACCTCACAAAAAATTATATATCATGTCTGATTCATTTGTTCTATAAAGGTGTATATCTGAAAGAATCCAACAAGTTATAAAATGACCATTTTTCATTGCATATATAGTAGCATACATATTATAGGGACTCCTCCGTACTGCACGCTACCAGATTAAAGCAATGAGATGAGATAAAGATTGTATACCTTGTGTTTGAGACTGGAGACAAAATCTTCAACAGAGAAAGGAATGCAGGATTGAAAATTTGAAATCTGAGAGGGAGAAATGCAGCAAATTTTAGAGGCAATAGGTTTCCAGAGGCACCAATAATTGATTGGTATAGCTAATGGTAGACAATTTCGTCGCAATACTCAAGGTCAAATCTCCCACTCCCAGGATTAAATTAAGAATTCTTCATGACTACAGGTTTGAATAATCAAATTGAGCAGTGTGCCGGTGCATGTGGGCTGCTGTTTCCATAGGGGTGCACAGGTCCCCAGGAGTCCGTATCCTATGAGATATCAAAGTTTGAGTTTATCTAAAGTTGGAATAATAATTTTTTGGTGACCACTCGAAATACATATATAGGACCATTATTATTGAACTTTGAGATTTGTGTGGAACAAATTTGAACTGTCCTAAATTTTCACAGATCAATTCAAAGTTTGAGATATCTCTTGGGTTACGAAGTCGGGTTTGTCAAATTTTGGTCTATATATTTTATCTCATTCATAATTGTCCAGTTATAATGTTTTAATTAATTCATAATCATTTAGTAATCAGAACTTATATAAGCCATTGAACTCAAACATTCTTTCTTAATTGATCCGGTTTTGTTAATTTTGCAGATTTTTATAAATAAGAAAAATAGCATGCATAGAAGTGTACTAATTATTTTTATTAATTAACAAAACGATACAAATCAACATAACTAAATAAAAATAACACAAAGAAATTGTTAATAAGAACCTAAAAATAACAATATTCATACAGTAGCATTTTATATGATCCAACTATTCATATTTTAAACTAACAATAAGAATATCATTTACTATACAACATATTAAAATAATAAAAAATAAGCAAAACTTTTATGCAAAATAACAAACCAAGAAATTCAATGATATTGCATAAGTATAGTTCAATTTTTAATCATTTTGATACAAAACATAATTGAGAGCTTTTCAGAACAAACTGAGATGACACAAATTAATTAAAATAAATTAAATTCTGCAGTCAAACCTGATTTTAACTAATAATATAAAATTAAAAGCCATGACCAATATGAATTTGCTGGATTAGTTAATATTCAATCCGTACGTACCAAGTCATATGAAATTTAAATTTATAATGTTTCGATTCAATTAATCAGGTCGGACGAGGTCGAGTTATGGGAATTACATGTAATACTCCTTGTAAGTTTTCGTATGTCAAGGATATGAGATGACTGATACATTTTCTTTTTTTTTGGAAAATTTTCACGGTAGCTATGAAGTTGTGAGAGGAATTCAACTCTCGATGTTTGAGTACGACAGTTTAAGAACTTTTTTCTAGCTAATTGCACCACCTCTCCTTTCTCGATTTTAGATGACTAATATCAAAACTTATAAAATTCATCGATCCGTGAGTCGTGCGGCACATGCATTACTCAGCAGAGACGTATAACCAATTGCCTTGCAAAAATTGTCCATGTTAGTGAGCTAGTTAGTTTATTTGCTTGTTTTAAGGTTGTAAATATACTTTTTCAAAAAACTTTTTTAAGATCAATATATCTGTTGTTGGCGGTACTTCGCCGCCAACCATCAAAACAAAAAATTTTATAGTGTGCCGTGTGGGCTGCTGTTTTATAGTGTTCAAAGGTCACGATTTTGGATTGGTCAAATTTTATCTGCATTGCTTCAAGATTTATAGTTATAGCTAGTTTTAGAATTATTCTTATTAACAAGAGTCCGCACATAGGGACCTCCACTCTTCCCACCAGGCGATCAAGAAAGAGAGAAAGAAGAGGTTTTGAGAGTCGGTTTTTCCGCCCGGCTGCTCCGCACCGCTCCCTCCATCTCCTCTCATATATCTGGCCTGCCTCGCTTCGCTTCACTCCTTCCATGTACCTTCGACTATCAGGATTACACCTTTTTTTTTTCAAACAATATAGGATTACTCCTATAATGTATTTAGATACTGTGCCGAAGGCACGTGCTAGGATATAATCGGTAGAGTCACCACGCCTCGTATAAATAAACAATTTGGAAACTGTCGGCATCGGGGCACCCTACAGCTTTAAATTTCTCGAACTTAAAGCTGTATTCCTATAAATATCTTTCTCAATTAATGGATCAGCCAATTGAATTTTACATTAGGGACGGAAATTAAATTCTATATCTGGCCCTAGGGGTGTACAACAGATAGGTTGATGATATTGTATTAAAATTTGAATCTAATCTGATTACACCGGGTTAAAAAAATTATTTACTTGACCCACTCATAACCCAATCCAACCCATATATTTTTTTATATACAGATTATTACGAGTTATGCGGGTTAGACGGGTTGTAGATGTACATTAGGAAAAAAAAACGCTAAGAAAAAAGGAAAAATTGTAAAAGTTATTATGAAAAGGCAAAATGTAGTTAACACGACATCAAATTGGTGGTAGAGGTGTCAATATATATACTGGGTGTAAGCATTTTTTAAATTTACTGATCTGTGTAGCTGATTTTATTGGTGTGGTACTGTGGTGTGAATCCGTATCACCCTAGGTACCTGAGGTGCAAGTGAGAAATCAGAACCGTTCTTTTTAACTTGCACGAATCTCAATAGTACCGGATTGAATTTGATCTGGTTTGAATTAATCTGGATCATTCATTGTTTAAAATTGTACCTCAAATACGGGGGGGGGAGGAGGGGGGGGGACAGGCTCCTGAGGCTTTTCTTCACTATCAGTCTATCACACTGCATCAGGAGTCTATTTTTAAAAATTGCATCTGAATTGCCCTTCTCTTTTTAGCAGGAAACATTATTTTTCCTTTTGTTGTAATTGAGTGTGACAAGCCTAAGAAATTTGTTCATAAATAAACAATTAAGAATTTCATACTTCGCCTTTTCTGAATAGTTGGATAATCAGAAAGGTAATATAATGCAAAAGATGTATAGATTAAATAATAATCTCATTCAAAATTTTCAAATATATAATTTGTCGAAATATTTGTTTATTAGATTATGACAAAATATAAAATCAGAATAATTTTACATGTGTATTGAACATTAATCTTTATTTTACCATACTAATAGAAATAAATTTGAGTTGTGTAAAATCAGAACGTGATAGTTTAGAAA
>JARJHM010001419.1:0-29502 GCA_033356055.1 Carex pumila | reverse complement strand
AGTGTGATGCCTGGGCAGCCCCTCATGCCCACTGCCAAACGGCAACAGCTGGAAGTTTAGTCCTCTAATATTCAACCCAGCAGTCGGTCCCTTGAGGAACCGCTCGGGCTTGAACTCAATTCGGGTCCACCCAGTATTTTGGATCCCTGTTGGACTGACCATAGGTTTACAAAAAAGAGAGGTGTGTTGGCAGGGATGGTGTAGCCGTTAACAGTCGCTGCCTTGATGGATTGACGGTGTATGATTGGGGTGGCAGGATGAAGCCGCATAGCTTCTTTGATCACTGCATTGTGGTAGGGAAGGTTTGGCAGGTCGCTCTCTGTCGACTAGACGGACTTTACCAACAACACGATTCGAACTCGTGTGTAACTTTCGAAGAGGCATCAGGGTGATTGATCAGCTCTGGCCAGCGCCCATTCAATTGTTGCCGAAGGAGCATGTGTGCCCCCGATGAGAGAGCCTGATTTGTATATTATTATTTTTATCATCATTATCATCATCATTGTTATTGCTGTGTTGTTGTTGTTATTATCATCTTAATTTGGGTACAAGGTTTTTCAAACCAAGAACTAACGTTAGAACTTAGCAAGCTGATTTTCTGTGCAAAAACAAATTAAGAAAAATATATACATACCCTGATGAATGCCCTTGATGTTGTCTCTGCTGAGCTTAATCTCAGAATTGTCATTGGCCGCCACGTTGAGAAATATGTCAATAAAATCCTTCACCTCTCTTTGCTTCCCCTGTTCTTTCTCCACCTCTTTTTCCCTCATGATCCCTTCCAACAACCTGTCGAACTGGATGTGCACGTCATTCATCCTCTTCCCCATCCCTTGCAGATCCCTCCCTCGACAAATCCCGAAATAATCCTCCAAGTTGAACGACCCTAGAATGTTCATCAACTGCTTCACCAGCTCAGACGCCTCCTCTGTCTCTCTCCTGGTTGCTGTACTAGCAGCCATTCTTGCTAGCTCATTGCTCATTAGCTTTATAATCTCCTTACTCAAGTTCACATCCTCATTTTCTTGAGCTTTATTGAGGATGCCCCTCAACATGCTCCTCAGCTCTGCACTGCGCACTGGACGTAGCTTTTCTACTGTTTTCGACCCCAGCAGCTCTGACATTAATAGCCTCTTCATGAAAAGCCAATAGGGGCCAAACGGTTCAAACACAATGCTCTTATCAATTGTAACATAGTGTAGCACAGAGAAGGACGGCCGATTAGCGAAGACAGCATCATGGTTCTTTAATAATTCGCGTGCAAGGTCTGCTGAGCTGGCAATGATGCGGATAGAGGAACCAAAGCGGAGGTGGAGAAGGGGGCCGTATTTTGTCGTCAGCCGGTCCAGTGCATGGTGAATTGGAGATTTGAGTAGGTGGTGCAAGTGGCCGATGATCGGGAGAGCAGGGGGACTTGGTGGGAGATGTTGAGCATTGCACCGTTGATTTAAGAGGAAGAAGATGAGTGAAAGGGTGGCAAATGCTATTGTGAGAAGTGGTAGAGAGAAGGAGAAAATTAGGAGGGATTGGATATTTGCCATGTTGTAAAGAGATGCAGTGCACTTATGTTTTGTGGGAGAATGTATGTATATATAGGAGAAGAGATCAACCATCAACAACTATATTAATTTATGAAAGCATCGTTTGAATTTCCCTAATAATTAATTTGAAGTAACAGGCATTAAAAAATAAAAACACTGATCAGGATTTGGTAAGATACTTTTTTGATAGTTAGTTCACCTATCACAAATTCGAGTAAAACTACCTAGACTGTTGTTAAGCTCACAAGGTGTACAATGAGTTTGTCTCAAAAATATATTATATCAGTTTTATAAGTGATGAAATTACATGTAAAGATTTTAGGTTTTCAAATTATTTTAATATAAAGTTAAGCAGTGAAAATAAGAAAATTTATAAATTAATTTTAGTGCATTCATTTTTTTAACACTTTTTGACTACTTGATTTTATACAAAATTAATTCTATATTCTAAAAATTTTATATGTAAATTCATTACTCGTGAAGTAAATCGGTTTCAATGGTTTGAATTTATTATTTGAAGCAAATCTAATAAATTTTGGAGTTAAGCACCCCAAAAATCTTGGTAAGCTTAAGAACACCCTAGTTTCACAATCTTCTAAATCATTTAAATTTTGTGTGATGCATAAACAAAAGGCATACAAATCATTGCGATGGTTGATCTCTAAAGTCCTTTATTAAACAATACTTGAATCCACAACTTATTATTATTAATAATGAGTATGGCTAATATAACATCAGTGTCATTTTAGTCTATATAACACCAACTCCAAAACCTATCAAATCGAGTTCAAATGGTAAATCCAAACCGTTCAAACCAATTTACTTCATTAGTTGTGCGTTTACACATAAAATTTATAAGTTTTTGAGTTTATTTGATTTCAAGTCAAGTGGTCAAATTTTGAGTTTTTAAGTTAATTTTAATACATTCATTTTTCAATTTTTTTGCCACTTGATTTGATACTAAAATAACTTGAAAATATAAGAAGTTTACATGTAAATGCATCACTCATAAAGTAAATTGTTTTGAACGGTTTGGATTCACTATTTGAACTCGATTTAATAGGTTTTGAAGTTAGTGTTATATTGACTGAAATGACACTGGTGTTATATTAGCTATACTCATTAATAATTAAGTAATTAAATGATCCTTGACGTGCGCTATTCTATATTGTACGCAGATAGAATCTTTGATTAACTGTACTCTTTACAGTACAAATCGGTTGGCGGGTTAGTTTTCAAAATTGAGGTTGATTTGATTTGAGAGAAATAAATGTATAACACGTGAACTACATGTGGACTACATGTTTCTTGCTTCTACACTGTTTTGCAAGCATTAATGATACCGATTTGCAAATACACTTCGATCCTAATTAATTATGGGTATATTTGATTGAATTGAGAATAGGCTATTCGGAATAGCTTATTCGGTATTTGATTAGGTTAGAAAAGCTAGATAGTAAATCCAAATTTTCTATTTTAAAAAAAAAATCACATTTCTCTGCATTTTCTATTTAGTATGTTCTCCAACCAAATTTGAAATAGTAGGCCACAATCACAATTTATACTTTTACTTTGTTTTTTTATATGTAAATAATTTCTACTTTTAGTTATTCCACTCAATTGAATGAAAAAAAAATAGCAGTATTTTGTTCACTGCAATTATATGATTTAATTAAATACCTCAACAATTGTATATCTAAACTAGTATCATACTCGTGCGTTGCAACGGGACATATTAAACGAAACAAATATATCAATAAAAATAATAATTATTTAAAAATTAAAATACATGTTAATAGAAAATTTATATAATTTTGTATTTTTAATTAACTTTAATCGTGATCTTTGATAACAATTTGATGATGTCAAATAATAGCTCAATTCGAATCTAATATCAAATATCATACAACAATTCAATATCAACATATAATATAATATCAAAAAACATAAATAAAAAGTATTATCGTGTGTATGTATAGGATATATATGCACACACACATTTTATAAGAGAAATATATATTCACACACATGTTTCAATTTATATTCTACTTTGTTTTTAATTTATATTCTTCTCCTTCCTTGTTTCCAATTTAGAACACACACACACACACATTGATATATTCTATATTTGAAATATATTCTAAATTGCCCACACCAATATATATAGAAACAAAGAAAGAGAAATAAGGAATAAAAAAAAATGATTTCTATTGTGATCCGTATAGAAACGAAGGAGAAGTAATGAAACAAAAAAAAAAGAAAATAGGAGGTGGAGTCTTTTTCAATTGAAGAGGAGAAATATGAAAATAAAAAAAATAAGGAAACAGATAAATATATCTCTAAAATTTAGAATTTGTCCAATTTTAATTGTGGCAGTACATGTGGTGGGTATGTTTTTAACTAAATTTAGACTTCTATATATAAAACATATGCATTTAATTAAAAGAATACAAATTATGTAATTGAAGGGCTGAGATCAAATCCGAAGTTTCATCTTTCAATCGTAGCCGTTGGCAAATCGGACACCCAACGTGCTTAATAATAGAATGGGGATAACATATTTATTTAATAATTAGTTTTTCTAATATCACTGCTATAGAAAATGCATCCATAAACGGTTGAAAAATGAGCTTATTTATGGTTTTGCAACTGTGTTTGAAAACCCTTATCGTCCATGATCTTTTATTAAAAACCATGAATAATTCATTTTTTTTTTCAAAAACACAATACATGGTTTTTAAAGTAATACTTTATATGAATACCCTTATCATACACAATTTTTATTAGTACCATGCATAATTCATATTTTTTTTTTACAAAAAAACCAATGAAACCCTAGGTCTAAATTTAAATTAAACCTTTGATCGAAACACCAAAAACACTAAACTAAATTTATAAAACTATGAATTTAAACACAGCAATACCAAAAACATTACATTTACCAATATAAATAACATTTATAATTAGAACTCATATTAATGGTTACATGATTAATATTAATTATAACTAAAAAATAAAAATACAACAAAAAACCAAGATCTGAGACTTCATACATTTTCGTGAATAATGCCTACAAAAATTTGATCAAAAACTTCAACTCAAGTTTCAGTCTCTTAATTTTTTATTTTTTTTCACTACAAGAAAACATACCTTCTCTAGCACTTTGTATTATTGCTGGTAAATACACAAAAAAACACAACTAAATACCTTTCCCGGCGCTTGGTCAAGTGCCGGGAATATCTCCTGTGGGTGTGAAGACAACTTGTTCACCAAGTAATGTGATAGGTTACTTGATCGCAAAGCTAGGTGATAGGCTACTTGGCTGTCACTCTTCTTTAGTTTAAGAATGTTTGGTAGGGGAAATATCTTGTGATAAATATTTGCATTAATTATGTTTCTTTGCCCCCAAGTTGTTATAGGCTATATAAAGGAGTCTAGACTCCCTCTTGTAATTATCACTTGCAGAATAGCTTTCTTAAGCTTGTAATTTATTTCTCCTCTCTAAATAATATTAGGCTAACGGGGTTTGTGTTTTTTCACCACCCATCTGGTTTTCCACAATTCTAGTGTTCTATTATTTCTCTCTCTCTCTCTCTTGCTCATCTCGGTATCGTGTTGTGTTCACTACTAGAATCGTAACTTATAGCAAGGGGAGTACCTGTTTGTTGCAAGGTAGAGACGGTCCTTGCAATAGAAATGGCTTTTGACCAAGACTCAAACTTGTTGCAAGAGTAGTCCCATGCAACATGTATCACATGCAAATGTATGATGTGCAATCATGCAACTGTTTTATACCTTCCCTTGCAACTACGTTTTGAAAGTAAGATATTATAATTTATTGGTCGTTCATGCAACAGCTCCAAATCATTGCCTTGCAACTACTTAACCACATGAAAGATACTATATTTTATTAGAGGTCCATGCAACTACTTAACCCCATGTTCATGCAACTACTTAACCCCTTAGTTATATTATATTTTATTGAAGGTCAATGCAATTATCTAACCCCATACGCATGCAAAAGGTTGGACCTGCTCTTCTCATGCAATTGCATGGGACTACCCTTGCAATTATTTAGTTCTTGGAGACAAATTTGTTTCTGTTTATTTGATATCTCTTTTTCAATGAAGATTTTTATTATAAATCACAACAATATGAATAATAACAGTTTATAAGAATTCAATACTTTAATAACTTAAATTTTGGGATTTAGAACAAACATTTCAAAACAATTGAGAAACAAAAAAAAATGTACAAATTTTCTGACATAACACACATACAACTATGGTTTACCAATTAATCATCGAGGCATAGAAATCAAATTATTCCTCACCTTGCTCCATGTCAACTCTTTCATCACCTTCCTCAATTGTGTTGTGCTCAAAACTCTTCCTACCCGCAATTGTCAAAACATACAATTATATGCATAACTCCATTATTTTTGTAATTCTCCCTTCAATTTCATGTACAAAAATTTACCATTCACATAAAACATATATATATAACAACAGACAATTGTCAACAGCCAACAACAAATTTAGTTTATGTGCCTAAAAAATTAAAACATTCAACACAGTCAATACTTTAAGGACAAACCCAGTGATCTTCCGAGTGAAAGGCCTAAAGACTCAATTGCCCCACCAGTGTTCATACAAAAATGTATAACATTGTACAAACTCTAATGTGTATCTAAAGTCTAAACCCTACTACAAAAATTCAGAATTTTGTTTACCCCAAGTTGATCCCTTGTTATTTCCCCTTAACCTGCTTAACAATTAAGTTGCTTTACATATGCTTAAGCACCAAATTGTGGCCCAAGAAAAAGTCAAAATCAGTAACATGGTACCAGAACCATTTTAGCTACGCAAACTGGTTGGTAGTGGAAGAAATTGCACCTATTGGTGCTATAGGATGCAAAGATATGGTATATGGATGCCTCTTCTTCTTTGTTTCCATTTGTCAACTGGGACATCAAGACCTTTGCCCATTATAGGTATGAGGATCTTGACAAGAACTCCCTTTTATATGGAAAATTTACTTATTAATTAGCCTATTTAATCTTTCATAGACCTCCAAATGATCCCTCCCTTGTCCATTGTACTGCACACACACCATTTCTTGAGCTCAGATCACATAATTTCGTAACCTAAGGAAACCAAAATGAATTTAGTCAAGAAATTTTGTCAAACACTTGGTGGACACAACCGAAACAAGCACCAGGGATAATCAAAGACCAATCAAAATATGGAGGTTAAGTATAATACAAATCCAATCATAATCTGGAGGTTAAGTATATTTAATTTTTAAAGTAAAAATGGGCATTTGAAGAATATTACACAAATACAACTATAAACAACATCACCAACAACACTTTAAGTAATTGAGCACTAATTGCACGGTTGTCAAAATACTGTAGCAAACTATTTAGGCCTTGATTGCTTGTGCAAAGCCAATAAATGTTAGTCAGGTTCTGACTCAATTAAGCTAGATACCAGTAAATCAACCAAGAAAAAGTACTAAATTCAAAATACTTGGCAGTGACAGAACTCTGTCGGCCCCCATTACTCTTATCTCAAATATCCAAATGCTACTTTGTAAAGTTGTCGCCATCAGTTATACATCAAAAAGATAGTTAAGTTCATAATCTAATTTGTGCAGGGCATTTCAACAAACACCTTGTATGCACAATGAGATAAGAAAAAAAATCCAAAAGCACATGGATTTTTCAAGCATTTATTTAACAAAAACTACAAGACAAGGGGTTTGGTTTGATGGTCAATTTAACAACCGAAATTCCAAAGAAAGATAGGCCTCATATTAAGTTAAATCACATAAATGGCAAGTAGAGCCCTTTCAATGCCCTTTTAGATTTCGTAGAGGCATATCACTAAGATGGAAATAATTTGATCAAACAATCAAAAATTATATACTTATTACCTGATTGTACGCAGCTGAGTGTTTGAGGAGGACCTGTCACTCACAATCGGTTTACGTCTCCCCCCGACCATATATTTTTTTTATATCAGTATTTTATATTTTTGGTTTTTAAGAAGAAGATACAAATTCTCTATAGACAACGCGGGAATCAATTAGTGGGAGGCAACCAAAAAAATTGTGGAGGGAAGTTAGACAAAAAAATTGGAGGGAAGTTCACAAAAATCTGGTGGGAATCTAAAATCTGTAATAAGAGGTGGATAGAGGGAATATTAGAGGGAAGTGATATACGTAACATGATATTTGTGTTTAAGAAAGGACCGTGTGATTATCTTTACACACTAATATCAAAAGATTATATGCATCAGCTACCGTCGGATCCAAATAGAAATATTATTTTACCTCAGAGTATAGGATCTCCCTATCCACATCACATATCTAAACAGAAATATGCACACTCCATCACAGATCATACGGCTCATATTCACAACCTAATCTAATTCTAAACACTTGGTACAAAATTAAATATGAAAAAATTAAAAATAAAATTAAAACTAATTTTTTATATTTTATATTTACAAATCATAACAACCATTTACAATTTTATAGAATGTCATTATTTGTAGTCTCTTCAAATTGAGCCAAAAATTACCGGCCGTTGATTTTCGCATGAGCATTCAACGGTTGATCTGTAATGAAATAACGTTTAATTTCTTTTAAAGTGATCAAGTTAGTACCAGAAACCTTAAAAATGAAAAAAAAATTGACTTTCAACAAGTATAAGGTTTGATCCAATGTATAGTGTCTATAGCCGTACGATGTCGTTATATTCCGTCGCTTGGATGTATGTGTAAATGAATATCAAATTAAATCAAACTTACCAACAATGAAATTAATGGAACACTCTTTGATTTGAACGGTTTCCGATCAACTAACGGACGACGTTTGTCTTTGTTCCTTCATTAACTCATCTAACAAGAGTTGATGTTCTATGATCATGCATGTTTGACATAAGTCATTGATGCAACATATGTTCAACTATGCAATTTAATTTGTCAAAACTATTTAATAATATAATAAAAATGTTCTAGCATTTTGGAATAAATTTTATCAATATCATTTTAAATTATTGTCATTTTAATAATTCCCATTTTATAATTATTTTCATTTTATAATTTGTACTTATATAAATCATAATACTTATTTCGTTTCACTTTAATTTTATTATTAACATTAAAAAATTTGACATTATGAATAATTACTCAACATAATTCATTTTACAATAAGTTTTCATTTTTTATCTTACATATAATTATTTTCAATTTAGAGTCCATGTTAAATGTTCAATATAGGATATGTCGATTTATAACTCAAATCACTCCAAATTTTAAGTTGTAATTGTAAATAGTCCACCTTCATGCTTCTTTAATTTAAAATCAAAATACAAAATAATATTAGAAATTTTGCAAATATCTATACCTGTGCTACAAATTTTATTTAAGATTAAAATTTGTACTACAAATAAATTTTATAATTCAAGATGAAAATCTGAATACACATTTTATTTTGGATTTTCCTCCTAATTTTTCACGGAAGATACACAATACACACAAATTACTTAATTTAATTTCCAAAAATTTGACAACTTTTTTGTCTTTATTTTGTCTTAATTGAATTCCCTCCAAACTTTTGTCTAACTTCCCACCATTTTTTTGGGTTACCGCCATATACTTTTTTTACCGAGAAATACTTAGAGAGTTTGGGAGAGATTAAACTCAATACAAAGTGGGTCCCAATTATCAGCAACAGTGATATTTCTTTCCCCTCTAATGAATGTCTCCCTTTCACTCTTTAGTGCCTCTCTCCTAGTAAAAAAACCCTAGGCGGCTAGGCGCGCCTCTCTCTCTCTCAGAAGTGCTGCCCTCTCAAAACCAAAAAATCCAGCCACTAAGAACTGATTTCCTCTCTAAACCTGAGCAACTCGATCTCCAAACCGTCCTCAGACCTTTCGCTCTCAGGCTCAAGAACCCAACTTCTGGCTCTTTTCTCTGGTGCGATTCAAATCTAGAGGAAAGTTAGATAGAACATCCAGTCGGATACGGTGCGAACCAACTGATTTTGTCCAAATCAGGTAACAAGGTAGTAATTAATTTGGAAATTACTAGTTTTATAGTTTCTGGTTTAATTCGGGTAACCCTAAAATTTGCACCTTTTTGTGTTATTTCGAAATTGAACTGTCAATAGCTTATCAAAGCATGTTGATGCTTGTTTAAGTGTTTCCTTGCTTGCTTGTTAGAATTTTGTGTTATGGGCACAAAGAGAGAAGGTTAATTAATTGGATGGTTCTTGTTAAAAATAGCAATAAGGTTGAGGTTTTAACACTTATTGGTATTAACAAGGTAAATCATTGGTGAGGATTAACAAAGAGATGTTCTTATTGACAATAATTTCACTGGTACAATGAACCATCTTGTAATTAAATTTTACTATATTCACTAATATGTAGAAGCTTTTATTTTTCTTATACATCCTTTATTTGTATGCAGGATATTATTCGGAAGGTTGCAAGGCAATTGCAGATTCTGGTACTTCTCTGCTTACGGGCCGCACAGTATGTTACACTATGCTGGATCAGCTAGCGCTCACCAACATTTTGTGAAACTGGTATATTTCAAAATACTAAGGTTCAAATATTATAACTATTTCCGGCATTAAGCTTTCATCTAACATTTAATTTTCATAGTTGCTTTTTATATGGAGACAACTTTGTTAAAGGGAAGAAAGCCAACTATGGAGGAACTTTACATCCATATTCACTGTGAAAGAGAAAATGGTGTATCACCGGTGGTGGCCCAAATAAGTACTGATGAGGAGGGTGTGTCTGAAATTGTTGAAAATAGTGATGGTAATGGGGGAATGAATCCAACCGCAAACGGGACAAGCGGGCAGGTTCGTGAGTTAGATATCAACTCCTTGAAATTTACCAACAAGAAAAAAGAGCAAGTTTTTGTAAGTACAAATTTAATTACCATTCTTCTCTTTTTTTTATGGTACTGTAGTTGGCAATGAGTACCAACCAAAATTTGGATAGACCCATTACTTGCACCTAAAACAGGTTAAACCCATGTGTACTGACTTTGCATCTGAGATTTGACATGAAGTTGAAATATAAAGAAAATATTCATGAATAAGTGAATAACTCTAATAACTCTAGTATTACTTCTTTTTGTTTCATTTTTTTTTTAAGGCTTTTAGATTTGATTTTAGAAGTTCATTTTTTGCATATATACTGTCCCAATGTGATATAGAATAAAAAATAATTATGTTGCAAAGAAGTGCATCATAAAAGAAAGTGCATTCTAAAAAAAAGAGCACCTTGCGAATTAAAGAAATTTAGCTATTCTATCTAGTATATATTCAATAAAGTTTTGTCAAAAATTATTAAGACATATAGACACTGCATGTGTATCTCAAGTGCTAATATAACCCTATATGCTACTGGTAACCCTATATGAGGGCCATATTTCTTATTTTTCGCTTTAATGGATATTTCTCAACTTTTCCATATTCTCATTTTTCTATATGCTACTGGTTACAAGTGCCTATTACACAGGTTAGACTGAGCAAAATCTGGGTTATTTTAGGCTTTTAAAATAATAGGGTTCTTGTGTTCATGGATTCACACATATACATTTTTTTCTTAGGAACCAGCTAGCAGTGCTGAACTACCACAAGACGGTACAGCAAGGAATATAGGTTCTTTACAGGTAACATTTTAAGATAAAAATCTATGGGATGTAGCTGTTACAAGTCTAAACCAGCCATGTTGTGCTCTCCATATTCTAACATTGCACTTCCACTTATAATTCTTAGGTTCAAGGTACCCCCTCAACCATCTCAGGAACTACCTTCAAATCTACAAATGGAATTCAATACGGTTAGTACATTTACAATGTTGGTTGAATATTACAATTCTTATGAAAAGAACATCTAAGGCTGCAAATTGAAAGAATTAGATGTTCCACACTAATGGGTACCACATTAATAGGTAATGGTACCATTGAGTATTTTTAAAGATAATGGTAAGATGTAAGATGCTGGGGATCGATTTTTAAGGTGCCTAGTTTGGTGTTGTTTTGTTGGTATCGACCAAGTACTGCCATTGGTATCAAAATTGAACTGACAAGGGGCCATTCTATATATACTCCTTAAATGTACCAAAACCAGCTCAAAGAACAATGTATATTAATAATTATCAATAATAAGTTACTTCTGACAGGCTTGTACAACATAATTCATTTTTATAAAAGAATATGCTCTAACATCACAATTTGGTTTACAGAACCAACAACCAAATCCAGAAGTGTCATTCCAAGCACTACTGACTTCTCAAGGCGGACAAGAAATTGCAAGTAATGATGCCGCAATGTCCAATTGGTGGGCAAATCCAACTTCGACATGAACCAGGGATGTCTAGTAGGGTTGTCAATATTTAGGGTAAAGTATTTTGGTTATATGGTGGGTATATTTTGTTAACTCATAGGGGGACGTGAGTTTATTTTGTTAATGCTTGATAGGTGGGCACATTTTGGGTATATTTAGAAGCTAATTCTTTTATAATCAATGATGTTGTTTTACTTCTTTTTAAATTTTGGTTCAATGTAAGATGACTATACTATATTGGTCAATGATTATTAGTTGCTTTATATTTATGTTTATATGTGTTTTATGTGAATGTTGATGAATGGGAAATTGGGAATAGTAAAAAATTACTGGGCTGGTACCAAATTGGTACAAAGAGGGAGGATTGTAGAATTGGAACATGCTAATTTCCAGCTATTTTCTGTTATTATATACGTTGGTATGTCCATGCAAATAGTATGAACTGCATTCAAAACATGTCAATAATCACCCATGCAACAAGCTAATAATCTTCCCATGCTCATAGTCAGGTGGGACCCATATTCTCTTGCCTTGCATATAGTCCAATTGTTAACCTTGCATATAGTTAGGTGGGACCCATGCTACCTCCTCTTGCAAATACTAAAAATAGGGTCAACTCTAAAAGTAGTTGCATGCGCCCTTGTTGCAAGGGTATAGGCTTGCAACAAGTCTATTGCAAGGGAGTCCTTGCAACTACTTAGCAGTTGTGAGGGAAGTTATTACAAAGGTATAGTTGCAAGGGTAAACGCATGCAACAAGTGTTTTCGGGCTTGTTGCAAGGGTATCTCCTTGCAACAAGCTATTTTTCAGGGCATGCAATAAGTTAGAATTCTAGTAGTGTGAGAATAAATGTGAATATGCACTGCAGAAAGCAGTCTCTAATCCATCTATCTAACCAAAAAGGTTGTTGACATATAATTCCCAATTTAAATAAAGAAAATATTAACCTCCATTAAAAAAAATTCTGCATATACTCCTATTTAATTACAATGGTCCTTCAACTTTTGTATTGTATGAGGCTATTAGCATGCTTTTTTTTTTTTTTTTTTTTTTCTGTATTCAAAATAAAGGTCCAAATCCAAATATATAAATTACGCAAATAAATTAATATGAAAGCAATTTTTTAGCTAAATGAGGCGCATCTTTTTCATCAAAAAGAATTGCGTTATCCACCTTTTTTTAAAGGAAAAAGAGAAAGTGCTATTAATTTTGCCTAAGAAAGTTGCTCCGGATTGTCACATTAATATATGCCTCTAAAATGTAATTCGTTTTGTTATTCCTAGTTGCATATTTCTTTTAATGAGGAAATAAAGTTTATTAAAAATAAAATTGATTACATATAATATATATAATGAGGAATTACAGGGCTTAATTTTTTTTGCAATTATTGTGTCATCAATTTTCTCGTGTTATCTTGCAGGCGTGCATCTGTTGCATGCAGCATAACACAAATTTTTATATATATATCTTTTGCATTTCTACTGTGATAATTAAAAAAAAGTAAAATGAAACTGACATTCAATTAATTTTTTTAATCATACTATAAATTTATATGTGTTTTTTATATTATATGAAAAATATATATAATTTAAGCAGTACATTAAAAAAAAAAAACATATTTTTTGCACTCTCCTACGTACTCCATAAAATTTTCAGGCGCCCATTGAAATACCTGAATATCATAGCCGCAAGAATCATGCAAACAGTTTTATAATTATGCGTTTTTATTGTTTTTGGAGGGGAAGTCAATTAAGAAAAGGAATTGTATTTGGTCACTTATTAATTATTAAACAAAAATGTATCTCCGAACACTTGGCATTTGACCTCCTGTGATAGAGACCACAGTTGACTCTCCAGAAGACTAGCTGCAGTAATATATATCCATCTATATAATATTCAGTGTTGACATCTGTGTAGCAGGTCATGATCCTGTGATCAATTAGCGTTTCTGACTCGTTACACTGAGCAAGAAAGAGAATAAAAGGCAGATATATATCAACGCCAAGGAATATGTCAAATGGTCTATAGTGCATGCCTTAGTATCTAATTTTGATCCTTAAAGGGTCAATGATGGTGGGGTCCATCTTGATGTGTTGAGTGTTGACTTATTTTAAGATCATGATTCATGCATCATATTAGAAAAAATTGAACAAAAAATATTTCATTTCAACTCCCGATTATTATTTAATTCGAAATTTATATTTGTTAAACATATGTTTGCAAATTTTCATTGCTACAAAAATTTTCATTTCAACTCCCGATCTAGAGCCGTATATGGTTTTTCAAAAAAAAATTGTCTGACTTTTTTTTTTTGTCAAAAACTCTTTATCCTATATTCGGTTTTAAAAAAAAGTGTATAATTTATATTTTCTTTAAAAAAAATCCAATGACACCCTAGATCTAAATTCAAATTATATACAAGATCTAAATTCAAATTAAACTCGAAATCTTAATACTAAAAACGATAAACTAAATTAAAAAAAAAACTATGATCTTAAACATGACACATACCAAATGGATTAGCATTTACAATTACATCACATATATTAGTAACATGTATAACATTTGAACTAAATAAAAATGAAAATACAACAAAAAGTTAAGTCTTAGATCTAAGACTATATATTTTCATGAACAATGCATAAGAGAAATATGATAAATGAGTACAAAATTGACAATTAGAAAGGAAAAACTTTCATAATCTTCAACTCAAGTTTTGAGGCTCTTCCCTTTATTATTTTTTTTAATTTTGATTGCATCGGTTTCCCCCTTGTGATGGCTAAATCTATATCTTCTCCTCACGAGCTTTTCGAATTAGTAAAGTACGAGGAAATCGGACACATGGCCGAAAAGTTATGCCTGGTTGAAGTTTCTTCATCTTCAATCGTCTTCTCATTGAAGATTTCGCCTCTTTTGTCTCATCCCTTGCCCTAGCCTCGTTTGTTTAAAAGAGATGTCTCAGAGAAATATATATACAGGGAACTTTAAAAATGAGAGAAATGACTTAGAAAAAATTGATATAGATGCATTATAACATGAAGGCACATATGGACGACGTGAAAAAGTTTATATTTCTTTCATCACACAGGAATCATAAAGTAAAATTGTGTATTAGAGCATTCATATAGTGTGTCTGAAAATGTGCTACAACATTTAAATACGGATTTAAAGAAAAACTGTGTACAACCTGGTCCAATTGTACACGGATCTTTACTAAAGAACCGTGTATGAATAGTGGAGCACATTTATACACAGTTCTTTATTAAAAATCATGTATGAATGTTGGAGTAAATTTTCAGATTAGTGTTTTCTTGCTTTGGACATGGATTTAATGGAAATTTTGAAAAAACATGTATAATATGTAGTGTATGCTTAACATTTTTGTAGTATTGTTAGTATATTTATTTATCATATTACTCTTGATTAATCAAATTGCTTGAATGAACTGTAGTATTTTTCTAATTAACAATTAATATACTATTATAGCCGAGAAAAAATAATTTTAATTATAGATGATCAGATATGCATGCAAATGCAGTGAGAAAAAATAATATGTTAGAAATTTGCGGCACTACTATATGAGATTAGATTTTATATCACAATTAATATTTGCCCCATTTGTCTTAATTAGAATATTAGACGTAGTAAAAATCTTATAACATTCTTATCAAACAACAATAAAATAACATTATATCACTATTATAGCCGATGATTTTGTTGAATTTCTCTAGAGGCCGTGTCTAAACTTTATCATCTTCATCGTCTGCGTGCTAATATTACAATATTAATTGTTGGTTTTTATGAAACTTTAAAGAGTAATTAAGTGGCCTATTGGAAAAACTTCCATTATATTTTCACCTCTCTCTTTCTCTCTCTCTCTCTCTCTTATACTACATAGT
The DNA here is from genome assembly GCA_033356055.1 of Carex pumila. Lineage (NCBI taxonomy): Eukaryota > Viridiplantae > Streptophyta > Magnoliopsida > Poales > Cyperaceae > Carex > Carex pumila. The sequence goes on along the minus strand of JARJHM010001419.1, from coordinate 13,685 downwards.
GCAGAATTTTCCATTTGGTAGCCAAGTACGTTAACAAGAAAGGGAGGATGCACTATTCATAATAAAAAAAGAAAATAAACAGAATGAAAAAGAAGGCACTAAGCGGTTTTTTCCTCTATTTATCTTTTAAAATTTACTCAACGCTTTCTTGCTTCACTTTATTGTTCACACTGGTTATACGACGGTAGCATTCCATGCCACCTTCCAACAGTATTCTCTCTGTATATAAATAAGGAAGTTTTCCTTAAAGCTCCTCACCACCATCTCTCTCTCTCTCTCTGCTTGCATTTAGCGAATATCTTCACAGAGAGGAAGATATATTTATCTTAGAGAGAAAAAATGATAGAATTGCATGACATATATAAGGTGGTGAAGGCCATGGTGCCCCTTTACTTTGCACTAACCCTAGGTTACGGTTCCATCCGATGGTGGGGAATATTCTCCCCGGCAGAATGTGACACCATAAACCGTCTCGTTGCATACTTCGCCTTCCCTTTCTTTGCATTCCGGTTTATGCTCAACACCGACCCATACAATTGGAATTACCGTGCAATTTTTGGCGATATGATTGCGAAGGCGATAATAATAGGCTCTCTAGCAGCCTGGGCTAAGTACAATAACAAGGGTAGCTATACTTGGGCAATAACGAGTTTTTCTCTCACGACACTAACGAATGCTCTAGTGATGGGGGTGCCGCTTCTCGATGCGATGTATGGCACCTGGGCAGGTGATCTGGTTGTGCAGCTGGCGGTGTTTCAGGCGGTGACATGGCTTACGCTGCTTCTCTTTGTGTTGGAGTTGAGAAAGGCACTAGAGGAGATGAACGAAGAGACAGTAGTTGAGCTCACTCCTGTGGAAATAACTCGTCAGGTCACGAACAGTCGTGAAGAGAATGCTAATGAAGGAGGCGAGGCCAGGAATGACACAGATGATGTGAGGAACAATAGCACTCTGATGGTAGTCACAAATGAGGTGGAACCAGGGAATGATAGCATTCTAATGGTAGTCACAAATGATGTGGAATCGGGGAATAGCGCACCAGCGATCACACGCAGGTTTTCCGTCGGGTCCCTCATGAAGGTGGTGCTGGTGAAGCTTTCAGTCAACCCTAATTCCTATGCTAGTCTTATTGGTATCACTTGGGCTCTTATTGCAAGCAGGTATTATATATGCATGTTTTAATTTTCAAGATCATTGTTTACTGCTGTGTCAACAGAACAAAACACAAATTATGGAAAGCAAACAATTTATCAATCACATACAAAATAAAAAATTTACAGAGGGATCAGAAACACATATTTCAGTAGAAAACTCTAATGACAAACTGTACATATACGACATTACTTACGTGATGTATCTTTCGTTTTTTCTTCTCATAAAAAAATGGTTTATTGATGTATAGGTATGATTTTGAGTTGCCTGGAATCTTGGATGGATGTGTGTATATTATGGCAAGAACTGGTACAGGGATGGCTATGTTCAGCATGGGTATGTTACGTTCCTAGTTAATACATCATGTTTATTTTTTTATTTTTTTATTTATATACATCTCTCTCTCATCTGTTTCAAGATGATTGATTAAATATGACCAATTATACTAAGTCAAACAAACAAAAATTATTTAGCAATTGCTGTTTTAATTATTATAATACTTGACACCTTGTTCATTCCAACATATAAATTTTTTTTTTTTTTGTGTGTATAAATTATAGGAATCTTCATGGCAACGCAAGAAAAGGCCCTTGCCTGTGGCACCAACTTGACATTAGTAGGCATGGTTCTGCGATTCGTAGCGGGTCCTGTTGCCATGGCAATTGGATGTCTTGCAGCCGGCCTACGTGGTGATGCGCTGCGTGCAGCAATCATCCAGGTAACATTAACATATATTAAATGTTTCATGTGTATATAAAAACAAAAACAAAAACAAAAAAAATGTGGCTGGAAGAGTTTATTCACTTACACTTAATTAGCATGCCATCTTGAAAGCAGAGACGATATATCTAACAAATTTTGTTTGGAACAAGAAAAGATATACCAAATTTGAGCACATAGATGGTGCTTATAGATGGTAAAGCATCATCTCTGCAGCAATAGCATAGTTAGCTGCATCAGTAAATATGAATCCACCTCAGACAAGAAAACAGCACCCAACAATTATTTGTATAATATCATTCAGTAAAATTTTGAAATTCCAAGAAAAAAACTTAAATTTTAAGTTCATTTGATTAAATCTCTCCCTTTTTTCCTTACTGCAGGCTGCAATACCTCAATCAATTACTTCGTTTGTTTATGCCAGGGAGTACGGATTGCATGCGGATGTAATCAGTACAGCGTAAGAATTTTAACTATAAATAATCTTTTTACTGGTACTTTCTTTTGTTTTTTACTTTCTCAATTAATTCTGTAAAACTAAATTCTCTATCTTCCTTTGAAATTTTGCAGGGTCATTTTTGGAATGCTTGTGTCACTACCGTTGCTGGTGTTGTACTATATACTTCTAGAAATTGGTCGTTAAATTAATTGTCTTAATTTTGACCTGATCGCTGATAGAAAAAATTCAGTGCAGAGTGCAGCTTTTTTTTTTCTTTTCTTTTCTGAATTGATGTTGTCATGTCATAATTTAATTGGTCATGGAGTTATGTGGTCCTTCAACTCTTTCTTGCATTTGTTGAGACGTATCAAATGTTATAGAAAATTTGAAACTTTATTGACTTTCTTAATTTCTTTCTTTTAGTCTCTTAAACGGACGCTTGTTCTCCAAATTTATTGATATATATGTACCGATCTTAATTAAAAATAAAAAAATATTCGGTGAATTATGAACATGAGTGACACAAATCCATGAATTATGAGAATTAATTAACTACGTACTCTGATTGGACACCTAATTAAAATTAATTTATCTAAGAATGCATCATCATTTAATTTATGTAACAAGTTATTCCAACAATTTCATCAAACATAACTTCCTTTTATTCAATCAACCACAACATTTTCATAATTTATCTAAGACCGCTTATATCTTCGATATGTCAATATCACACAAAAATACAAAACTATTGCAACCACAAAATATATAATCTCTAAGCAGCCTACTCAAGCCTACTCATCTACATTATAACTATATATAACCTTTTAATGTTTTGTATTAATCTTTGAAAATATTTTTGTTCTCAACACTTGTTTAATTATCAGCATAGTTCGAAAAATCGGCCGATTCCGAGTCAAATCGGCCGATTCAACTCGGAATCGGACGGGACCGATCCGATTTTTGTCCGATTCTCAAGTTCGTGCGATTTATTCCAAAAAAATCGGATGAACAGTGATAGAATCGGCCGATTTTCCGATTTTCCGTCCGATTTATACCGATTTAGACCGATTTAGACCGATTCAAGCCAATTTAAAGCAAAAATATTTTCAATTTGACTAACCTCTGCGCCGATTCAAGGCAGAGGAGAAAATCGCGCCATTTAACCTCTGTGCCGATTCAAGGCAGAGGAGCTTCAATCGTGTGAGGAGAAGGAATGCGCAGGCCATTTGAAATCGTGTGGAGAAGGAGCAGCTCCTCTGCGTGGAAAGGAGAAAGAGATGGAACGGGAAGAGGAAAAGAGAAGAAAGGAAGAGAAATAGGCTGTGGGGTCCGCTGTCAGTGGAACAAAAGAGGATAGGGAATGGAGGGGAATGTGATGGACCCGAAAATTCCATTCAATTGGGTTAATTCAGCACATGAATTCAAATCACAGCTTTGAGATCTGTGCTAGCTGTGATCCAATGGTTCAAACAATTCAGACTTTATATGAACTCACTTAATTTGTTTTATAATTCCTAAATAAATACAATTTTTATAATTCCCAAATAAATAAAATTTGTAATTTATATATAAAATTATTCATACAAAACTTGTATATTTATTCTACTAATTACAAACTTATTTATTTATTTCTTTACACGAATCATTTTATTTTAATTTCAAATTCTCATTTTATTTATATAATTTCATAAATTATTTATATCTCAAAAATTTCAATTTATTTTAAATTAATAATATAAGTTCTAAACAATCATTGGATTAATTAGTAAAAAATTTATTTGAGTGAAAAATTTTAAATTTCTCATGATTAATATTTATTTAAAATTTTGGGATATAACAATTTGAGTGTAATATTATCTTAATTAACATAGTTTTTTTATAAATTATTTTTATCAAATTTTTTCTACTTTTTGGCTACAAAACAAGGCTTCTGCCAAAAAAATCCGATTTACCGATTCGATTTTCCGATTCCGGCCGATTCATCCGATTCTAACTAGACGGTCAAAAATCCGATTCCGATTCCGATTCCGATTTTTTGAACTATGATTATCAGTTCTCGCAAGCAATATTACCAGATGTATCAGAAGCAACGTTAATCATGTGACTAAGTGAAATGCCAGCTATTGCACCACTAGATGACTTGCTCATTTGTTAATCTCAGAATTCTTAAGCGGCCCCATCATAGTCAAAGCTTTCATCAAGAATGCAAGAAGGATTGAAAAAGACTTGCTCTTGACCGAGTATATATTAATGGAAATGAAACCATGCATTGTCATTTTGTTTCCTCCAATATCCAAGTATTTATTTTCAGCTAGTCTAATTAAGCAAAATAGTCTAAGAAAATATTTGAGAAAACAGACTCTTTGATAGATGCAGCGCGCACCTTCAGAATAATTATAAATTAAATATATTGTTTGTATTAAATGAATAATCAAAGGTGTAAAATAAGTGACTATATATAAGCATGTATACAAACAGAGAAAATGAAAGACATAACATAATCATTGTAAGTTGTTAGGTCACACTAAAACTCTGTGATAGATGTAAATACAATTGATATGTGATAACCAATTAAAACTGGACTGGGCTTGCTTAATTCAGTTGTTAATTGGGCTAATGAGGCTTAAATAATATAGCCCAACTAAACCTAAAGGCAAAAGATTGAGGCGATCTTTACCTTGTTTTCCGATGAGTAATAGAAGGAGAATGACCTGAAATTCAAATTATTAGCAAAGACTTGGTAGCCTACAACACACTGCCTCAGAGCATCTACATCCGTGAAACTCTTGGTGTTTCTAAATAACTATTAACTAATTTTTAGAAATTTTTTTTTTTGAAAGTTTCTAAACCCCTATATCCCTAAAACTAAAATTAGAGTTTATTAATTGCCACATTAGCAAGTAAATTACAAGAGAAAAGAATTTCAGCCAATTATTTGGCCACATCAGAGTTTATAAACGGTTTCTTATTAAGAAACTTTGGAGCAAAGTTGCTAAATAAAAAACTCATCTGCATTTCTGAAACTGGTTTAGAAACTGCCACATCAGATTAGAAACTTCAAGGGTGCGTTTGGATGCACTAGAGAATAGCGAGAATAGTTACTGTTGAGAATAATAGATTAAGAATAGCGAGAACAGCTACTATTTAAGAATAGCGCTAACTCAAAGCTATTTGGAAGTTGTTTGGATTGAACATTTAGAATAGCTATTGTAGAGATTGAGGCTTTGAGAGAGTTCATTTGCTATTCCATGTTTTTGTAGGAATAGCGAGAACAGCAAGAACAGCACTATTCTCGTTGTTCTCGCTATTCTCGCTATTCTCGCTGCATCCAAACATACCCCAAAAGTTTTAGGGATGTAGATGCTCTCTGCGAATCTCGATAAGTAGTGTTGAAATGACAGTAATAGTACATTCAGGATTCAATCGAGGGTATTCACAACAGTATATATCGCCGCAGATATTTTAGCTGATAATATCAACACACTCAGTAAAAAAAAATTTTTGTGGGTGTATCCTCGTGAAAAATCACTTTTTATCCTCGCAAATATTATTCCATTTTTATAGAGGAGCTCTTTTACAATTTTTCATTGAAAAGACAATAATTACCGCTAACTTCTCGAGCATATCACTGATATATAAAGTGAGTAGTAGTATTTTATTTTTTATTTTTTTAGATTCTAGTTATCTGATGTTATATGTTTGGATTTTTTTTTTATAGTATTACTGTTGAAAAAATCGGCAAAATCCACTCTTTGAGTATCTGAAAAGGTAAAATACTCTTAGCTGAGTTAAAATCAATTATATATGTTCCTATGTAGTCTATTTTGAGATTCTTGCATGTCGGATTGAAATGGACGGCTCGTATTTTATTCTAGCTCCACGGAGTATTTCATTGGACCTGAATTTTGTTGGAAACCATAATCTGGCGTTACTTAATTAATTTTTAAGAGCATACTAATTGCTTTGGAAACCAGGGCCGGTTCTGAAGATTTTAGTGTCCGGGGCGGGAGACAAGTTTGAGTCCTTTATATAGGGGTGTAAATGAATCAGATATTATCTGATTTCTTTCAGATCTGAATCCAAAAAATTACTTAAATTATCTTATATGTATTTGTATCCGAGACTATTGATATTTGTATCCATATTTGAAGAGTTATAACGGATAAGGATACAATTTAATAATTAACTATTTGTATCTGCATTCATATTCGTATCCAAAAAGTTACAACGGATAAGGATACGGTCTAATAATTAACTATCTGTAACTATCTGTATCTGACCATTTACACCTCTACTCCACAAGAAATGAGTTGTTAAATACCAATAATTTATTACTTATATTTTAGCTGCATGGTATTGATATATGATCGTTAATGTAGCTGGTTCAAGACTCTTTTTATTTTTGTCCTACATGCTTAGAAAAAAAAATACTATATATTGATCTTGAATTGATATATTCTGATTAACAATATAACATTATGAGATGAATAGTGACTAATATTTTGGTAATATGATGTATGCTTTGTATCCAAAAAATTTATTATGAAAAATATTAGATCTAATTAATAAATGAAAAAAAAAAACTATATTTAGATATTATAATTTAGTAGAATGTATATTAGTAATTTTTTTTAATTATCCGAATTATATTCATATCCATCTAATATATAATTCATATTCGTATACATTTAATATCCGATCAGTATCTGTATCCGAGACTATCGATATTTGCATCCGTAATATACAAAGTTTGATTTCTAATATTTTATTTATTTTCAATATATACAAATAATTTTTTTGTAATATATACATACTAAATTTTTTTTTAGGCCCTTTGAATCCTGAGACCCGGGGCCATCGCCCTGGGTGCCCTGCCCCAGGATCGGGCATGCTGGAAACCAGTATTATATTATTTATTTTACACGGAGTCTGGAGCTGTTTGATCTACGCTGGATTTTGTTAACTACATACTTTTGCCCAAGGGAGCATTCAGGATTTTTGTCTGTCAGAGTAGGGCATTAATTGGGTTTAAATAGCTAATCAGGTTCAAATTCATTAACTTATCGGATACACAATTGCAACTCAATTTCTATAACTATGTTTATTAAAAATATGTTATAATCATGAAATCGATTGACACTGTATTGAATTTTTTTTCTATGCTAATTAAAAATTCGTTTGGCACAGTTTAAAGTGGAACTATTCTTAGCAAATTAGCAAATTGAAGTTAAAACTTAGATAAAAATTTAACCGAAATATATGTTTTGAATAATAAAATGTTCAAAAAGTTTTGCCAGTCCATTTCCTTAGAATTGTAATGATAGGATTCACCGTCAGACATTTCTTATTATCTTCTTCTCCCCTATAATTATATTTATAAAATATAGCATCATAGTCATAGAAAAACAAAATATGCAAAATCAAACAAAGCATGGAAGGAATCGGTTCAAGAATCAGACTAGCTCAGGCTCTAGGGTTAAGCACTACATCGTTCCAGGGTAGGCACACTGAACAATTAGTATTGAATTGAAAATAAAAATTCAAATCTAGAGGTAGGCACTTGCCTACTCCAATTCCTTCTTGGATCTGCCCATGCTTCTGTCTAACGCCCGCTTCTCGGATAGCTCAACATGAGAGCCCACCAGACCAAGTTCCTCGAGAACTAAAAGCTTCAAACTCCCTCATGTTTGAAGAGAAGGGTACCTCGCCTGGTTAAAGCTATCGGAGATGCCCGGTACATTACAGCAGAAAAGAATATCAGCGACCGGTTTTCCGGTCGCTGATAGTCATGGCGCCAGTCTCTGATAGTGATCCCGGTCGCAGATATCCGATTACGGTTGCTGATAGTCCGGTCGCTGAAAGCATTGTCGTAGATACTCTTCTGATGACATCACCGGTCGCTGATTGATGTCATCCGGTCTCTGATAAGTTTTCTGCGACTAATATTTTTTTGTCGCTGTTGTTTTTTGCTGACGTCAGAAAGAGTATCAGAGACCGGTTTACCGGTCGCTGATACTCAAAAACCAGTCGTTGATGATTCTATCAACATTTTTTTATTTGTTTTATTATTTACATTTCTCCATAATATTTGATAACAAACATACAACATTACATCAATTAACATAAATAAGACAACAAATATCAAACATAATAGATATCAAACATACAAGTGCCAAAAAAACATAACAAACATACCAAAAATCAAACATAAATGCCAATCATATGTCAAATAATATCTAAACAAAACATTTAAACTAGATAAGTCATTGTACCATACCAAATAACATCTAAACTACACAAACCTATATGTCACACCCCAAATCCACCGGGTGCGACAGCCTGCCGCGTGTATTTATTCAAGCGTCACGTATACACGCAAGGCAGTGGATCTTTTATATGCATTACCAGTATCCTCATTTATTGTCTCCGCGTAATAAACCTGAAAGTAATTGGGAGGGTGGGGGTGAGAATAAATTCTCAGTGCGAATTTGCCACAGTTCAGACTATTGGACTTGCAATCAAACTCTATATTCAACAATGAAACCCAAACAATAAACAATGCAAACAGATATATAAGAAATCATAAATAACAGAATGCCAATGCACGACAACAGTTAAATCAACCTGCAACACAGTTTACGGAATTTCCAAGACGAATTTCAAACACGACATATATTTTGGCTTAACTCGATTCATAACTCAGTTCATTAGGGCTTGTAGCAATTACAGATGTTCTTTCGAGCTGAACCTTTAGCAAACCCACATCTGTAGGGTTACTGACACCTACAGATGGCCAACCGCTGGACCCTTTATCTGACACCCATCTGCAATCGCTTGGCTTAACAGTTTATTAAGGTCTGGTTCGAATCATATAAAGAAAATCCTCTTTGGAATCATTCCAATAGTCGTAATATTCAATTGACCTTTCCAAATGCATTAACACGTAGGAGAATGCCACCGAGCCACAGACGTTACACAAGTCACCCACGATTTCCAATCCACACATCTCATAACATATCACATATCATCACATAATCACCCTCCCTCGTCCCAACCGGTACTGGGAATATCGAGGGCCGTTCACCTAAGGCCATTTAGGATCCTGGGAATCCGAAGTCAGCATACAGCCCGACTTGGCAAATTAATTGGATCCAAGTGCTTAACTTCGTAAATCCATTCACATATATATCCAAATCCAATCGTGGTGACTTTCAATCAAATCAGATCATATCAAATCAGATCATAATAGATCGACACAACCTACAACCATACCAGCATGCAAATCACTCAAGTCACATCAATTCGAGTTTAATTTGATTGGGCTATGCAAATGCTTTACACAATTCGATTATGCAATCAATGATATTCAACATGACAAACGAATACACAGTTTAATTCCTGAAAATAAAGTATCAAACAAGTCCAAGAATCCCGCACCTTATTATGACGAGCGTACCGCTTAGTTACGGATTAGGCGTCTCGAATTGCCTCGTTAAGTCTTGCTCGACCGAGCCTACACCTATATTATACGTATACTTGGTTTAATTCGGGTTCAGTGGTCTATACGTTTACTTTTAGTTTACCAATGGTTCATACAGTCCTAATTCAATTCTTATGCTTTGGTATCGGTTCTTTTCGGTTCCTTCTTTCTTACTTAAAAATCTCATATAACGGTTCACAATTGCATCTAGGCCCTCTAGCCATATACCATTTCACCTTGGTAACCATCAATCACCGTTTCACTACTTTGGTTCTCGGATCAATTCAATTTACCGATTGGTTAACCCTAATTTGGTCAAAATCTCAAATCAGCCGTTAAATGTTCTAAAAATTCACGATCAGGAGGCAACCCTACCAATTACAAGTCTAATTGGTCGGGTTAAGCAAATCAAATCACGATTATGCCAACTTTCAATTTTGGCACGAAACCCTAGAAATCAGATTTCACAAATCGGAAGAAATCGGGAAAAAGATTGGCAAACAAACTAGTAAGGAGTGTAGAGGAACTAGTCCTCGAGCAATTCGAACACAAATCTCGGGTTTAAAACGAGAATCTGAGAAATCGAGAAAATTCGAGGTTTCGAAAGAAAGAAGGAGAGAAAGAAGTACCAAATAGGAGGGTTCGGAGAGATCCTCGGCTGCCTACTCGGTTCCAAACTTGATTTCTCGCAACAATCGGGAGTCTGAAAGAAACGGAAAGTTCTCGCACTATTTTCCTTCTCTTTGGCCAAAAATCACGAAATAATGGGGAAATGGTGAAGTGAGAGAGAGAGAGAAGGTTGGATTTGAGTTTTAGGGCAAAAAAAATCACCCTGAGTGCGGATGCCCCCATCCGCACTGCGGGTGGCTTGACCCGCACTCGGACACTTAGAAACTTTTCAGACCAAATTCAAGAAAATCCGAGCCTAGTGCGGATGAACCCCATCCGCACTGCGGATGGACCCTTACCCGCACTGCGGATGGACCCTTACCCGCACTGCGGATGAACCTCATCCGCACTGAGCCTATAAAGTTCCGAAATCTCGAAATTTCGATGCGGTTTCGATTCACACTTAACTTACTTATTTAGGGGAACCTTAATTAAGGTTTAAACTACCATTTTATTAGCACAATTTTCGATTCTTGTTTTTAAATCCTTTGAATTTAATTGTAAAAATTTCGGAATGTAACACTATATCTAACTTGTCAATACCAGTACCGTTCTAGTTTGGTACCACCCTGATACAATTATTTAAATACAAGATAATTAAGTACCGTTCTCTGACTTCGATCAAGGCAGCTTCTGAACTCAAACTAAAGATTTAAATCATACTTCAACAATGCAAAATCAAGCTCTAGTAATTATTAGCTAGATTAATATCAAATTAACGAAAAAAAAAATTAATTTAGAATCTCACTAAGCGAGAGAGAGATCGAGCCTCTGCTGGCCCACTTGGCGTAGGGTGCGAGATTCACTTAACGGGGCCGCCTCTGCTGGTCCACTCAAGCTCCTTCTAACCACGAATTAAAAAAAATACGAATTGAATAGAAAATCGAATTGAGCAGAAATTTGAGAAGAGATTCGAGGTTCTAACTTGTTGAGCAGAAATTTGAGCACAAAATCGCAGCAAATCACCAAAAATCACTGAAATTTGAACTGGGCGCGCGCAGGGGAAGATGAAACGCAGGGAAAAATTGAAAAAACTAGGGTTCTGTCTGGCGCGGGGGAGAAGGCTGACGCCTTTTTTTTTTTACCCAATACTTTCAGCGACCGGCAATAGCGCCGGTCGCTGATATGGTCGCAAATGCCAGTGGTCGTCTGATGAATGAAATTTATTTATTTTTTCCGAGAAATTGAGTTTCTGCGACCGGCATCATCCCCGGTCGCTAATACCGGTCGCAGAAATTCCATTTTGCTGTAGTGGTAGCATGTGGTTCTCTATAGCCGCCCTAGGAACTTTCTCTGATAGGCGCGTCTTCCTTGCTAAATAGTGACAAGTCCAACACCATTTTACTCCAAGGCCCAAACTTTCCCCATTAACTTAAGGCTGTGCGGTTTATTATTTTATTATTATTATTATTTATTTATTTATTTTTTTTTTTTTGGGGGGGGGGGGGGGGGGTTTTGAATATTAAGAAGTAAAAAACTATTTCAAGAAATATGGGAATTTGTTTAGTATAATAGAAATACACAAGATTTAAGGATACATTATTTGTATGTAACAGCTATTTAAGTATTTCATCATATATACGTACTAATTAATTACTAGGCTCTCTCTTAGTGCAAGCACGACACAGTATTAACAGTATTAACTATTATACACTTCATCGTGCTAGCTGCACCATCGGAAGACAAGGTCGCGCTCCAGCCCAGGTACACGATATAATGACAAGAGTTGGTCTAGTCTACGCTAAAATTAATGCCAATTAAATCCCAACCGATGACATCCCTGGTACACGCATTATATGACGGGTGATGATATTAAAACAACTTAATTTTTTATTGACACAACATCATCAAAATATTTTACTATACAGACAATTTTATTCTTCATTAAGTGTTTCCTTTAAAAACCAATTCTCTCTCATATAGTAGCACATAATTGTTTTTCCTTAAAAGTTATGTTTTATAAATGAGTATGGCTAATATAACATCAGTGTTATTTCAATCTATATATCATCAACTCCAAAACTTATCAAATCGAGTTCAAATGGTAAATCCAAACCGTTCAAATCAATTTACTTTATGAGTGATGCGTTTACATGCAAACTTTTTATATTTTCAAGTTATTTTAGTATCAAATCAAGCGGCAAAAAAATTGAAAAATGAATGTATTAAAATTAACTTAAAAACTCAAATATTTGACCGCTTGACTTGATATCAAATAAACTCACAAACTTATAAATTTTACATGTAAACGCACAACTAATGAAGTAGATCGGTTTGAACGGTTTGGATTCACCATTTGAACTCGATTTGATAGGTTTTAGAGTTGGTGTTATATAGACTGAAATGACACTGATATTATATTAGTTATACTCAATAAAGTATGTTACTTCATAAAAAATATGTTTTTTTTTATCATATATTATTTTAAAATATATTCCTTAAAAGTTACAATAAAATATGTTTATAAACTTTATGTTATTGTATAATAAGTATTCATTATTTATTTTAATCAAATGTTTAAGATTTTATTATATTATTAAAATTTATCAACATTGTATATATCAATTTATTTTATACGACTTCACAAAAAAATAATTAACAATCTACTATAAAAAAAATTGTCTATTAACATTTTATCTTCTTTTTTTACACAATAACACTAAGAAAACAACATTATTATTTATATAAAAATATATTGAATGCAAATTATCATGAATAATTTGGACATTCAACTTATAATTAAAATAATAAATTAAAAGTACAGCAAAAGTCTACAAACTAACAAATGTATTTGGTTGCAATCCACAAATTATTAGCATACATAGTCTTTAGCACCATATAAATTACGAACATCAAGAAGTATATCATTCACGATTTTCAAACTCAAATTAAGAAATTGATTGCTTTCATTTGCATAATTCAAAACTTGGTTTTCAAGGTTTTTCTTCTGATAAGTTAGGGGATTGATAGATCTATTCAAGTAACAAATATAAATTAATTACAAAACATCAATAAAAAAATTGCTAACAATTTTAATTAAACTAGACTAATAGATTATATGTATCAAAATATAGAAAGAAAAAAAAATATAAAAAATTAAAAAGTTATATTTGAGTTTGAATATATCATATATTAAAGCAAGTGTACTTAATTTAAAAAAAAAACAATTAAATGCATACCATGAGTCCATGAGAAAAAGGAAAGATCAACAAATTTATGTAGCTT
>JARJHM010001418.1:0-29764 GCA_033356055.1 Carex pumila | reverse complement strand
ATCATAACATAATTCAAATAAGCACAAACTTACTGAGACTTAATTGCTCTTCTTTTGTCCATATGCATATTAGAAAAAAAAAATTGATATGACCTTCAGACAATAATCTGAATATTCTGTTGTGAAAATCCTTGATAATTAACTAAATCACACTGAATTCGATCTTTCAATACAGATTGCTTACAGCTTTCTTTTTTAAGGCATCTATTAATTGTAACTACATGGACGAAACTAGAAAAATGAGAGTGGAGGTTGAAAAATTTAGTGCAATGTAATTTTATTTTATAACTAAATTAGAAAGTAATGACTAATGATGTATATAAAACTTACAAAATTATAAATTTTCAACTATCCATCTGCTTGTAAAATGTAACCAATTATGAGAATGACATCAAGTTATCAACAATATAAGAGTGAAATCTTTCGGTGTGATGGGTTGCCAACTTTTTTAACTTACAATTAAGTTATATATATATATATATTTTTTTTGATAAATCGGAGAAGAGGAATTAATTATTGATATGAGTATAATATATATATCAAGTAACCTGAAAATATATTATGTATGCCGCCCTTAATTTGTGCAGCTTTTCGTTTCATGTTTTATATTATTTGTCACTGAGTCTTCTTTTAATTGAAGGGATTATATACCGGCAAGACACCGGGAGAGTCCCATCTCGGGTCACCATTTGGTCTCTTGTGCTTAATAATTTATATAAGTAAATATGCTCTTTTCTCTAGTGATTTTTGGCAAACATAACAATTAAATGTTAGTTGCCAAAATATTTTTTCATGATTAAACTGTCAATAAATTTATAGAGCCAGAAGAAATTATTAACATATATATAATTAATGTTGATATACTTTCGTAATATAATAAAATATTTTCTCTTCTAATATTTTTGAAAATCTTAAAGATCTAACGGAATACAAATAATTAATATTGAGGAATATTTATTTATTTATTTTACATCTGACTTTGAAAAAGAAAATCATTTTAGAATTAGAGATATAAACAAATTTCAAACAAAGTAACATATTTATAACTTTAAAAGTAACATTTAAGAAAAAAAATATACAATAACATACGATCGAGAGAGCAGCATTTAAATGTCTATTTATTAGAATTTTTATATAATGTCATGTTGATAAAAAAAAAGCGGTGCAAATATTGTGAACCATATCTAGATTGAAATCCTACAGTCCTCTCTAAAGGAAAATAAAATGCCTTTCTCATCCTGAAAAGAAAACGAATTAATTAGAGATTAATGGAGATTTGAACTGATAACTTGATGAAACATGTCTAATGCCTTCCCCATCAGCTATATACAACAAAATATGTACTAAAGTTTGATATTGAGAATTTTATTTTTATTTTCTCACTTGCACATTTCAATAAATTCAAGCCATATTATTTATTATCTTGCTGACTTTTAAGACTTAGTTTTGAATTTTTTTGTTTGTTTAGTTGTGTCCGATAATATAAAGATATAGTTTTAAATACTACTGAATAAATCAAACAAAGAAATAGATTATCTTACTGACTTTAGAGATTTAATTTTGATTTTTTTGTTTAATTATGTCATCCGATTATGTAAAGATATAGTTTTAATTACTATTAATCAAATTATATCAAAGAAAGAAATATTATTTTGAAACGGTAACAAAAGATTTCCCGTATCTTTTGATAGCACCGCCACAGTAATCTTACTTGTTAATAAAGTAACAAAGTAATCTTCTCTCAGCTCACTAAAAAGTAAAAAGTAGGTCTCCTTCAGTTGGGGAGTTCATTCTAGAAGTTCCTTTAGCTGGGAGAGAAAAAGACAAAGCGTGAGGAGAGAAAGAGCAGAGAGAGAAGAGCTCATGCGAGAGAGAGAGAGAGAGCGATCGCGCGCGTGAGAGAGAAAACGATCTCGCGAGAGAGAGAGAAGGCGTGCTAGAGAGATCGCCGGAGAGGAGGCGGAGGAGAAAGGGATGTCAGCCATGGCGAAGGAGAAGAGATCGGGGAGGAGAGAACACCAGGAGCGGCAGACGGAGACGAAGCGGAACCGGCCTTTCAGACCTCTAACGCGCACAAGATAGCATATCTTTCGATTTTGAGCGGTGTTTCGTAATGTAGAAATCGTGTGTCTCAGGGTTTAAGGCGCAGAAATAAGGATTTTCTGGGGCTAGGGAGCTTCAGCTCTCTAGTTGGAACAAGATCTGGTGCTGTCAGAGCAGGCTACACTCCTAACGCAGAGCCATCTTTTGAATCAAACTAGCAGGTAGATTTCTTCCCTCAAATTGAGAAAAACTAACTTCATTTATTATATTACGCTAGAGGATCTAAGTGAATGTTGGAATTTTGATGAGATAATTTGGCAGTAAACATCTGATTCTAGATATCATGTTTCGTTTTGCTAAGTGCAGTGTTAAACAGAGCCAAGAACCCGTTAAAGGTTGTCGACTATGTCGAAGAAATATACGGGACTTACAGAAACATTGAGGTACTTTTTTCTTCTTATAATGTGCAATTAAGCCTTATTTTACAATTTTGGGTATGTTGTCAAGTTAAGTTGCAAAACTGTGGTAAAATGAGGTCACAGTTCAGTCTGTACTTTGGTCTATTTGCCAAATATATGCAAATCAAGCACTTTTGTACTGTTTTGGAAATGTGTTTTCTGTCTGGTGTAGTACCTGTTAATTAGTCATGCATTGTTCAACATTTTCTGGTTACCTATTATTTCATTGGGCTGTCAATCTATTTTATGTTGCAAAAAAATGGGTGAAATAATGCCAAATTGAGTCATAATTTTGATATAATTTCCAAATATAATTTGGTGCCCAGATGTGCTAATCTGGTAATATTTATTCCAAGAAAACAAACTTTGAGGAAAAGTGGTGATCTCTCAGGAATAGACCCTTTGATTATTAACTAAGTTTGAGGAAAACTTTGAGGAAAACTTTACTTTCAGTCAATCATTTGTTTACCATGTCTACGGAGTTTGACAGGAACAATCAACTTGTGTGGGCATGGGGATCAAATGGAGTATACTCAGCAAAGTCGGCTTACACAATGTTTGCAGGGGGTGGCAAGATTAAATGGCCGTTTGTAGAAATTTGGAGTCATAAGATTCTGCCGAGTGTGCGCATTTTTGTTTATCTGCTGCTAAGGAATAGACTACTTACTCATGAGGTGATGGTGCGAAGAGGTTTTGATATACCTCCCAATTGTGAGTCATGTAACAGGGGGGCAATTGAGTCAACATTGCATCTGTTTTACTATGTCCAAAAGCAGTAAGATTGTGGGAAAGGATGGCATCTATTCTAGGAGTCATGCTTATGCACATGGATACAACGATACAGGGGACTTGGCAAATTTCGGTTTCTAGAGCAGCTGCAGCTGGTATGAGAAAAAAGCAGTGGCAGGTTTACTTCGTCTCAACCTGCTGGTCCATCTGGAAGCAACAGAATAAAAAGATTTTTGAAGGGCAAGAGGTACCGCTTAAGGTAGTAGAGGAAAACATCCTGCAAGATGCAAAGCTGTGGTTGAGACTGTGCTAGAGAGGTCTTCATGCTTGTTGTATTTTTATTAGTTGTTTGATGTTTTTTTATTTCTGCTTTTCTTTTTTCATTTCAGCCACTGGTATGCACTGACAGCCACTGTCAGTATTTTCAAAAAAAAAAAAATTATTAACTAAGTTAGAAAAGTGTATTAATATTATTTATTTTAGAAGTAATTAATTAACTAATTTTACTTCACAGGAAACAAGTTGTGTGAACCCCGAGTACATGGCTAAGCAACCAGACATCAATGATCGGATGCGAGCTATTCTGATTGACTGGCTCATTGAGGTAATTTTGCCGGCATTTGTGAAACTAGTAATGTTCTCAAACCAAGGTTAAGTAAAAATGTCAAAAGGATGCACCAACTATTTAAAGGTAAGAAAAATCACAAAGGTACCCCAAATTTTTTTGACAAAAGAAAAATGAATATAATGCCCTGACTTCTAAACATAACCAAAATCTTTCCACAATAGTTCATATGATCTTCATACATGAAAATTGTAACTAGTTAAAACTTGTGATAAAAAAAAGGCTTGTTAGATTTTCAGGATTAAATTGTTGGAATTTAACTTATTGTAACTCATCTATATTATTATGTTTTTTCTTTCTTTTCCATATTCAGGTGCATTACAAGTTTGAGCTCATGGATGAGACACTATATCTAACTGTGAACATTATTGACCGGTTCCTAGAACGGCAAAATGTTCAACGAAAGAAGTTGCAGCTGGTTGGAGTTACTGCAATGCTACTTGCATGTAAATATGAGGAGGTCTATGTGCCTGTAGTTGAGGATCTGGTGCAAATCTCTAACCATGCCTACACACGTCAGGAAATCCTTAACATGGTAAGAAGGCATTATAGACTTGTTGTGTGCACTCAACTGTTTATTTTATTTGGCAAAACCAGCTTAATCATTTACCGAGAACACCTATTTTTAATGGATAGGTTAGAAGTAATTTTTGTCCGTCAAAAAAATTGGGCAAAGGTCTGCTTTTTATCTTTCTCTCTGGTAGCAGCGAAATTATGCTCATGTATGGGGTGCTTTTTGCAAATACTATAACTAGTTGGTATATTTTTTGTCACAAGAAGAATTTCTTTATAATATTGCAACATTTTTTTAACATTTGCTCAGGAATGGCTGATTGTAAAGACTCTCCAATTCAACATGTCTGTACCGACTCCATATGTCTTCATGAAACGGTTTCTCCAAGCTTCTCAGTCTGATAAACAGGTTATTAAACTATTATACTCTACTTGTTTTTACAAAATATGATTGTTTTTAATTTTTACCCAACAATTTTATTTATTTTTTGTTTTGTGATCCTAGATGGACCTGCTTTCATATTTTCTAATGGAGCTGTGCTTGGTGGATTACAACATGTTGCGGTACCGACCTTCTCACCTCGCCGCAGCAGCGGTATACACTGCACAGTGCTCACTCAAGGGATACAAGCTCTGGACCAAAACTAGCCAGTTTCATTCAACCTATTTTGAAGACTAGATAATGCAAGTGCAATAACCAGAAGGCCATCAAAGCATATAATGTGTTGTTTGAGATATCTTCTGGATACTATTTTTAATACAAAAGAATTATGAATGTTATAACAATTTTTCATTATAGCATCTAATTTTATGTTTCGCTATTTTTTTGTTACTTTATAGTGAATGATCACGCCTGATGGTGGATCTGCACCAGAAAGCCGGTATGGGAAAATTGACAGGGGTTCACAGAAATTATAGCATGTACAAATACGGCTGTGCTGCCAAATCTGAGCCGGCACTCTATTTGTTGGACTGAAGGTTCTCTGCAGATATTATAATAAATCATGTCGAGTTCTCGTGCAACTCAAGTTGCAAAAGAAAATGCAACCCAATTAAGTTGCCTCAAATGAGAACTGATACCAGTTTTAGCTTATTTTATTATCTTTTGTTCATGTAATAATGAACCTGTTGTTGTGTTTGATGGGAATTTTTAAAGATGTTTTTAATGATTTTTTTACATGTTTCAGTCTATATTGCTGTTAACAGATAGAGAATCACCATCAAGGTTGGTGAGGTTATTCTTGTCATTATAGAATGGAGAGACAGAGGAGAGAAGATGAGGTAAAGTACCCTTCATCAAAGAAGGGTCAAGAAGCTGAGCATTCCCTCTTCAATAGGATTGGTTTCATAATTATTAATGAATATACTATCACACACGGGCAAAAAAAAAAAGATGTCTATTTCATAATTATTAATGAATATACTATCAGATAGTTAGCACTTAACACTAAATTTTTTAGCAAAATGGAGTCACCAACAGGCTAATTTTTAGTCTATAATTTACACTACTTGGTTTTGTTCCCATGGAAAACAAACACAAAGTAACAGTATTTATAACATATCCAAATGATCAAAGCTGGTATTTTTGGCTTATCTCAATTGCCATTGCTGTTATAAGGTATATTATACTACATGTAACAAGTCTGTGGCACCTCACTTCATCCAACCCTATTGATCAATTTCCCAATCATAGTTCTGCTTTGAAGGCGCTTGCTTGGTGTCCCTTCCAGAGCAACCTACTAGCATGAGGAAGAGGTAGTAAGTGAATTATTCTTCTAATTAATCTTGTGTTATGATAATCTATTTTCGGTTTGATTTGCTGCTGATTTGGGCCGTAATCTAGTTCCTGGGGTACACCTAAGCTGTTTGTAATTTCAATTCTGTAGGTGCAGGAAGTTGGCACATGCACTAGCTACTGCTTTTCCTTGACTTGTGCTCAAATAGACAACTCAGCACGAGGCAGGAGAAAGAGAGGCTGTTGGTTAGTGTTACCTTTCCAGTTTCTTTTTTGGTTATATTTATTCCATATCTCTTGACATTTTAAAAATGTTTGAAATATTGTAACAATGAACCAACCAGGTACTGTTTTTTAATAATGTGCAATTGAAATTCTGTAAAAGCTGATCTCACATGGTTGCGCTATTGTCTTTTGAATTAAGCGGTGAGTGTCGAGTCAAGAACAGTAGATCCAAGCAGCAATGATGGGTTTTCAATTAGTTCAGAAGAATTAAATTCTCTTTCTAGGAAGCACAATCTTTCGTCTCTTCAAGAGCTTGGAGGGGTACAATTCTCTTTCTGTCAATTGTCCATGTCTCTCTTATTTTTCTTTACTTAAAATTAGAAACAAGTCATTTTTATGTTTGATCAAATGCAGATAAATGGGACGTCCATATTTTAGAATTCATGCCTTAGGTACATAGGAGATATGTAATGCCAGACCATATTTTAGACTATTTGTTAATTTGTTAATTGGCTCTTAGATATTGTTTCTCCAGATCTTGATGGCGCTAATTGTTAGGTATGTTTATTCTATGGACCATAGCTTTGTAATAAACTGTACCTTATCTTACTGGAAGTATTACGTAGATATTACAATTTCTTGTATCTGTCAATATAATTATGAAAATTTAGAGGTTTTTCTTGTATATAATGCCATCAACCTGAGATTTATTTGATTCAATTTAGATGTATGATCAATTAATATGAAGCCATGGCTTCTATGTAAAGTCTTCTTGGTTGGTGCTCCTGTTCTTTTATAACATGAGGTTGTTATTTCAGGTCTTGACTTGTTTTGCAAGTGCCTTGCGTTACAGCCATTGATGGCAAGCTTTAGGTTTATCTCTCTCTTTTCTTTCCATTCTATTGGTTCATTGGTTTCTTTTCAAAGCTTGCTGCTTTTATTTAGAATTTTCAAGTTTGTCTGATAGAAGTTTTTTTTAATTTCTCTATAATTGGGAATTATTTTATGTATGATTTTATTTTGTCTCTGTCCTTTTTTCAGTTTTCCTTGGCTTGAATTGCTGTGCCACGAGAAAATCATGCCTAAAATTCTGACATGCAATTCTCCTAAAGGCTGGCCCCATTTCCAGCGTGCGCTTGTTTGTTTATTCAGGTTTTTTGTTTTGGCTAAAATCATGCCTAAAATATATGATATGCTTGTTGCAATTTTTGTTTTGTTTGACAACTATTACTTATATTCCCATGTAAAATATGTGACATGTTTTTTGTAATTTTTGTTTTGTATGATAACTCTTGCTTACATTTTTCAATATTAATGACTACTTTAAAAATTGTTGGCACTTGTATTAATTTATTTGTAAAATTAGCTGCTTACCATATAAGTTTGTGGTGTAATAAACCTTTACAAATATTTATTTGCTCTCTAATAAATCTTTATATATACTTCTATACCAGCAAGAGCTCAATTAATATGCTCCTTTCTTACAAATCACTGGAACTATCTTTGGATACGGTACCGTCTGGTACATATAAATTCAAGAACTATTTACCTGTCTAGCATAATTTGTAACATATACCTTTGGATGCAAAGAACAAAGGAAAGAACTCTCACAACAGTCTGGTACATACAAATTCAAGAAATATTTAATGCTTCTGTACAATTTGTAGCATATACACATATTTTCAATATAAAATATGTAAGGAAACGACTGCGGCGTAACTGCAAACAAGGCATCTAGTGTATATGTACTTGTAGATCAAATTTTACAATTTTTAAAAAAATTTAAAAGAAATTTTAGATAGGTAGAAAATATTTAAAGCTTTTAGACCATTCAATAGTAGTGTTCTTCCTATCTAAAATATATAAAACTTAGTTTGCAAGTATATATAAATGTGGAGATTGTGTTGAACGGTTTATATTGACTGTTTGGTCAAATCTCATAACATTCACTATTGGTTAGTACTGATAATTGGGTTTTATTTTTGTTTATGTAGATGAAATTTTTCTTAAAATGAGCTGCTTTTTTGGAACGCTACGCATGCAACAACCATGACTTCCTTGCGGTTTCGCTTGTAAGATAAGTTCTCTTCCCAACATATCATTTTTTTTTGTTCCATGGTTTATTTCTTTCCCTTGTGGTTGTTTCGTGTACTTAACCGGTAAAAGTAAGCCAAAGTTGACTTGGCCATTACTTGTTTAGCTGATAAGTCTATGTTATAAATCTTTTTAGGTAGTCAGATCTTACAATCTTCACTCTTGATTAGTACCGATATTTGAGTTGTTCTTTTTTTTTCATGTAGGAGCTTTTCTGGAAATGGGCTGCTTTCTTGAAACGGCACACATGTAATAATCATGACTTCCTTGCGGTTTCGCTTGTAAGATAAGTTTCCTTCACAATATATCATTTCTTTTTTTGTTGCACTACTTATTTCTTCTCCTTGTGCGTGTTTCTTGTACATGACCGGTAGAAGTCAGCCAAAACTGACTTGGCCTTTAGTTGTTTGAGCTGATAGGTCTATGTTATAGTTCTTTTTAGATGGTTAGATCTCACAACCTTCACTCTTTGTTAGTACTGATAATTGAATTGTACTTTTGTTTATGTAGATGGAGTTTTTCTTGAAGTGAGATGATTTCTTGAAACATGATGCATGCAACAATCATAGCTTCCTAGAGGTTTCGCTTGTAAGATAAGTTTCATTCACAATATATATCTTCTTCTTTTGTTGCACAGCTTATTTCTTCTCCTTGTGGCTGTTTTGTGTACATAATTGGTAAAATTCAGCCAAAGCTGACTTGACCGCTACTTGTTTGAGCTGGTAGGTCTATGTTATAGTTTTTTTTGGGTGATCAGATCTCACAACCTTTACTTTTGTTAGTACCGATAATTGAGATATACTTTTGTTTATGTAGATGAAGCTTTTCTTGAAGTGTTTTCTTGGAACAGCACGCATGCAACAATCATGGCTTCTTTGTGGTTTCGCTTGTGAGATAAGTTTCATTCACAATATATCTCTTCTTTTATTGTTGCACGGCTTATTTCTTCTCCTTTTGCGTGTTTCTTGTACATGACTGGTAGAAGTCAGCCAAAGCTGACTTGACCGTTACTTGTTTGAGCTGATAGGTCTATATTATAGTTTTTTTTAGGTGTCAGATCTCACAACTTTCACTCTTGGTTTGTATTGATAATTGAATTATACTTTTGTTTATATAGATGGAGCTTTTCTTGGAGTGAGCTGCTTTCTTGGAACGGCACGCATGCAACAACCATGGCTTCCTTGCAGTTTCACTTGTAAGATAAGTTTCCTTCACACTATATCTCTTCCTTTATTGTTGCACGGCTTATTTCTTCTCCTTGTGCATGTTTCTTGTACATCACTGGTAGAAGTCAGCCAAAACTGACTTGACCGTTACTTGTTTGAGCTGATAGGTCTATGTTATATATATTTTTTTAGGTGGTCAGATCTTACAACCTTCACTCTTGGTTAGTACCGTAATTGAGTTGTACTTTTGTTTATGTAGATGAAACTTTTCTTGAAGTGAGCTAATTTCTTAGAACGGCACGCATGGAACAACCATGACTTCCTTACGGTTTCTCTTGTAAGATAAGTTTTCTTCACAATATAACCCTTTTTTTTGGTTGCACGTCTTATTTTTTCTCATTGTGGCTGTTTCGTGTACATAACCGGTAGAAGTCAGCCAAAGCTGACTTGGCCTTTAGTTGTTTGAGCTGATAGGTCTATGTTATAATTCTTTTTAGATGGTCAGATCTTACAACCTTCACCCTTGGTTAGTATTGATAATTGAATTGTACTTTTGTTTATGTAGATTGAGCTTTTCTTGAAATGAGATGATTTCTTGGAACTGCACGTATGTAAGAAGCAAAGCTTCCTAGAGGTTTCGCTTGTAAGATAAGTTTCATTCACAATATATTCCTTCTTTTTGTTGTTGCATGGCTTATTTCTTCTTCTTGTGGCAGTTTCGTGTACATAACCGGTAGAAGTCAGCTAAAACTGACTTGACTGCTACTTGTTTGAGCTGGTAGGTCTATGTTATAGTTTTTTTTTGGTGATCAAAGCTCACAACATTCACTCTTGATTAGTACCGATAATTGAGTTGTACTTTTGTTTATGTAGATGGAGCTTTTCTGAAGTGAGCTGCTTTCTTGGAACGGCACGCATGCAACAACAATGGCTTATTTACGGTTTCGCTAGTAAGATAAGTTTCCTTCACAGTATATCCCTTCTTTTTTTGTTGAACGGCTTATTTTCTTCTCCTTGTGGCTGTTTCGTGTACATAACCGGTAGAAGTCAGCCAAAGCTGACTTGACCGCTACTTGTTTGAGCTGGTTGGTCTATGTTATAGTTTTTTTTGGGTGGGCATATCTCGCAACCTTTACTCTTGGTTAGTACCGATAATTGAGTTGTACTTTTGTTTATGTAGATAGAGTTTTTCTTGAAGTGAGCTGTTTTCTTGGAATGACACGCATGCAACAACCAAAACTACCTAGAGGTTTCGCTTGTAAGATATGTTTCTTTCACAATATATCTCTTCTTTTATTGTTGCATGGCTTATTTCATCTCCTTGTGGCTATTTCGTGTACACAACCGGTAGAAGTCAGCCAAAGCTGGCTTGACCGCTACTTGTTTGAGCTAATAGGTCTTTGTTATAATTTATTTTAAGTGGTCAGATCTCACAACCTTTACTCTTGGTTAGTACCAATAATTGAGTTGTACTTTTGTTTATATGGTGGAGCTTTTCTTGAAGTGAGCTGCTTTCTTGGAATGACACGCATGCAACAACCATGGCTTCTTTGCAGTTTCGCTTGTAAGATAAGTTAATTTCACAATATATTACTTCTTTTATTGTTGCACGGCTTATTTCTTCTCCTTGTGCATGTTTCTTGTACATGACCGGTAAAAGTTAGCCAAAACTGACTTGACTGTTACTAGTTTTTTTTAGGTGGTCAGATCTCACAACCTTCACTCTTGATTTGTACTGATAATTGAATTCTACTTTTGTTTATGTACATAGAGTTTTTCTGGAAGTAGGCTGCTTTCTTAGAATGACATGCATGTAACAACCATGGCTTCCTTGCGGTTTCACTTGTAAGATAAGTTTCCTTTACAATATATCCCTTCTTTTATTGTTGCACGTTTTATTGTTCTTCTTGTGCGTGTTTCTTGTACATGACCGATAGAAGTCAACAAAATTTGACTTAACCGTTACTTGTTTGAGCTGATAGTTCTATGTTATAGTTTTTTTGAGTGGTCAGATCTCACAACCTTCACTCTTGGTTAGTACTGATAATTGAATTGTACTTTTGTTTATGTAGATTAAGTTTTTCTTGAAGTGGGCTGCTTGCTTGGAGCGGCACGCATACGACAACCATGGCTTCTTTGCGGTTTCGCTTGTAAGATAACTTTCCTTCACATTATATATTTTCCTTTTTTATAGCACGGCTTATATATTCTCCTTGTGGCTGTTTCGTGTACATAACCGGTAGAAGTCAACCAAAATTGACTTGGCCGTTACTTGCTTAAGCTGATAGATCTATGTTATAGTTTTTTTTAGGTGGTCATATCTCACAACCTTCACTCTTGGTTAGTACCGATAATTGAGTTGGCCTTTTGTTTTTGTAGATGAAGTTTTTTTTGAAATGAGCTACTTCCTTGGAACGGCACGCATGCGACAACAATGACTTCCTTGCGGTTTCGATTGTAAGATAAGTTTCATTGACATTGTATCTTTTCCTTTTTTGTAGCACGGTTTATATAATCTCCTTGTGGCTGTTTCGTGTATATAACTGGTATAAGTTAACCAAAGTTGACTTGGCTATTACTTGTTCAAGATAATAGGTCTATGTTATAGTTTTTTTTAGGTGGTCACATCTCACAACCTTCACTCTTGGATAGTACCGATAATTAAGTTGTCCTTTTGTTTTTGTAGATTGAGCTTTTCTTGAAATATGCTACTTTTTTGGAAACAGCACGCATGCGACAACCATGGCTTCCTTGCGGTTTCGTTTGTAAGATAAGTTTCCTTCACATTATATTTTTTTCCTTTTTTATTGCACGGCTTGTATATTCTCCTTGTGGCTGTTTCGTGTACATAACCGGTAGAAGTCAATCAAAGTTGACTTGGCCGTTATTTGTTTAAGCTGATAGGTTTATGTTATAGTTTTTTTAGGTGGTCATATCTCACAACCTTCACTCTTGGTTAGTACCGATACATGAGTTATCTTTTTGTTTTTGTAGATGAAGTTTTTCTTGAATTGGGTTGCTTTTTTGGAACGGCACGCATGCGACAAAAATGGCTTCGTTGCGGTTTCACTTGTAAGATAAGTTTCATTTACATTATATCCTCTCCTTTTTTGTTGCACAGCTTTTTTCTTCTCCTTTTGGATGTTTCGTGTACAAAGCAGGTAGATGTAAACCAAAGTTGACTTGCTCGTTACTTGTTTAAGCTGATAGATCTATGTTATATTTTTTTTATGGGGTCATATCTTAGAACCTTCAATTTTCGTTAGTACCGATAATTGAGTTGTCATTTTGTTTTTTAAGATAAAACTTTTCTTGAAATGAGCTGCTTTCTTGGAACGGCACGCTTGCGACAACCATGACTTTGTTGCGGTTTCGCTTGTAAGATAGGTTTCATTCACATTATATCCTCTCATTTTTTGTTGCACGGCTTATTTATTCTCCTTATGGCTATTTCGTGTACATAACAGGTAGAAGTCAACCAAAGTTGACTTGGCCGTTACTTGTTTAAGCTGATAGGTTTATGTGATAGTTTTTTTTAGGTGGTCATTTCTCACAACCTTCACTCTTGGATAGTACCGATAATTAAGTTGTTCTTTTGTTTTTGTAAATTGAGTTTTTATTGAAATAAGCTGCTTTCTTGGAACGACACACATGCGACAACCATGGCTTCCTTGCAGTTTTTCTTGTAAGATAAGTTTCCTTCACATTATATATTTTCCTTTTTTCCTGCACGGTTTATATATTCTCCTTGTGACTGTTTCGTGTATATAACCGGTAGAAGTCAATCAAAGTTGACTTGGCCGTTACTTGTTAGGTTGATAGGTCTATGTTATAGTTTTTTTAGGTGGTTATATCTCACAACCTTCACTCTTGGTTAGTAATGATAAATGAGTTATCCCTTTGTTTTTGTAGATGAAGTTTTTTCGTGAAGAGGGCTGCTTTCTTGGAACGGCACGCATGCGACAACCATGGTTTTTTTGCAGTTTCGCTTGTAAGATAAGTTTCATTCACAATATATATTTTCCTTTTTTGTTGCACAGTTTATTTATTCTCCTTGTTGCTGTTTTGTGTACATAACCGGTAGACATCAACCAAAGTTGACTTGGTCGTTACTTGTTTAAGATGATAAGTGTATGTCATAGTTTTTTTTAGGTGGTCGTATCTCACAATCTTCACTCTTGGTTAGTACCGATAATTGAGTTGGCCTTTTTGTTTTTGTAGATAAAACTTTTCTTGAAATGAGCTGCTTTCTTAGAATGGCACGAATACGACAACCATGGTTTTTTTGCGGGTTCGCTTGTAAGATAAGTTTCCTTCACAATATATTTTTTTCTTTTTTGTTGCACAGCTTATTATATTCTCATTGTGGCTGTTTTGTGTACATAACCAGTCGAAGTCCACAAAAGTTGACTTGGCCGTTACTTGTTTAAGCTGATTGGTCTATGTTATAGTTTTTTTAAGTGGTTATATCTCACAACCTTAACTCTTGGTTAGTATCGATAATTGAGTTGTCCTTTTGTTTTTGTAGATTGAGATTTTTTTCAAGTGGGCTGATTTCTTGGAACGGCACGCATGCGACAACCACGGCTTCCTTGCGGTTTCGCTTGTAAGATAAGTTTCCTTCACATTTTTTCTTTTCTTTATTTATTGCACAGCTTATATATTCTCCTTGTGGCTGTTTCGTGTACCTAACCAGGAGAAGTCAACAAAAGTTGAGTTGACCGTTACTTGTTTAAGCTACTAGGTCTATGTTGTAGTTTTTTTTAAGTGGTTATTTCGCATAACCTGCACTCCTGGTTAGTACCGATAAATGAGTTGTGCTTTTGTTTTTTAGGAGTTTTTCTTGAAATGGGATGTTTCTTCGAACGAGACACATGCGACAACCATGGCTTCGTTGCAGTTTCGCATGTAAGATAAGTTTACTTCACATTATATCTTTTCTTTTTTGTGGCACAGCTTATATATTCTTCTTGTGGCTGTTTCGTGTACATATCCGGTAGAAGTCAACCAAAGTTGACTTGATCGTTACTTGTTTAAGCTGATCGGTCTATGTTATAGTTTTTTTAAGGTGATTATATCTCACAACCTTCACTCTTGGTTAGTACCGATAAATGAGTTATTCTTTTGTTTTTGTAGATGAAGTTTTTCTTGAATTGGGCTGCTTTTTTGGAACGGCACGCATGCGCCAACAATGGCTTCGTTGTGGTTTCGCTTGGAAGATAAGTTTCATTCACATTATATCCTCTCCTTTTTTGTTGCACGGCTTATTTCTTCTCCTTTTGAATGTTTCGTGTACAAAACAGATAGAAGTAAACCAAAGTTGACTTGGTCGTTACTTGTTTAAGCTGATAGATCTATGTTATATTTTTTTTTGTGGTCATATCTGACAACCTTCAATTTTCGTTAGTACCGATAATTGAGTTGTCCTTTTGTTTTTGAAGATAAAGCTTTTCTTGAAATGAGCTACTTTCTTGGAACGACACACCTGCGACAACCATGGCTTCGTTGCGGTTTCGCTTGTAAGATAAGTTTCATTCACATTATATCCTCTCGTTGTTTTATTGCACGGCTTATTTCTTCTCCTTTTAGCTGTTTCATGTACATAACAGGTAGAAGTCAATCAAAGTTGACTTGGTTGTTAGTAGTTGAAGCTGATAGGTCTATGTTATAGTTTTTTTTAGGTGGTTACATCTCACAACCTTCACTCGTTGTTAGTACCGATAAATGAGTTGTCATTTTGTTTTTATAGATGGAGCTATTATTGAAATGGGTTGCTTTCTTGGAACGGCACGCATGCGACAACCATGGTTTTTTTGCAGTTTCGCTTGTAAGATAAGTTTCATTCACAATATATATTTTCCTTTTTTGTTGCACAGTTTATTTATTCTCCTTGTTGCTGTTTTGTGTACATAACCGGTAGACATCAACCAAAGTTGACTTGGTCGTTACTTGTTTAAGATGATAAGTGTATGTCATAGTTTTTTTTAGGTGGTCGTATCTCACAATCTTCACTCTTGGTTAGTACCGATAATTGAGTTAGCCAGTTGTTTTTGTTGATGGAACTTTTCTTGAAATGACCTGCTTTCTTAAAATGGCACGAATACAACAACCATAGTTTTTTGCGGGTTCGCTTGTAAGACAAGTTTCCTTCACATTATATATTTTCCTTTTTTGTTGCACGGCTTATTATATTCTCCTTGTGGCTGTTTCTTGTACATAACCGGTCGATGTCAACAAAAGTTGACTTGATTGTTACTTGTTTAAGCTGATTGGTCTATGTTATAGTTTTTTTAAGTGGTTATATCTCACAATTTTCACTCTTGGTTAGTACCGATAATTGTGTTGTCATTTTGTTTTTGTAGATGAAGCTTTTTTTCAACTGAGCTGCTTTCTTGGAACGGCGCGCATGCGACAACCACGGCTTCTTTGCGGTTTCGCTTGTACCAATAAATGAGTTGTGCTTTTGTTTTTGTAGATAAAACTTTTCTGAAAATGGGCTGCTTCCTTGGAACGGCACGCACGAGACAACCCTAGTTTCGTTGCAGTTTCGCTTGTAAGATAAGTTTCATTCACATTATATCCTCTTCTTTTTTGTTACACGTCTTATTTCTTCTCTTTTTGGCTGTTTCGTGTACATAACCGGTAGAAGTCAACCAAAGTTGACTTGGCCTTTACTTGTTTAAGCTGATAGGTCTATGTTATAGTTTTTTTTAGGTGGTCATATCTCACAACCTTCAATCTTGGATAGTACCGATAATTATATTGTTCTTTTGTTTTTGTAGATTGAGCCTTTCTTGAAGTGGGTTGCCTTCTTGGAACGGCACGCATGCGACAGGCACGGCTTTTTCCTTGCGGTTTCGGTTGTAAGATAAGTTTCGTTCACATTATATCTTTTCCTTTTTTATCGCAGGGCTTATATATTCTCCTTGTGGGTGTTTCGTGTACATAACTAGCAGAAGTCAACAAAAGTTGACTTGGCCATTACTTGTTTAAACTGATAGGTCTATGTTATAGTTTTTTAAAGTTGTTATTTCGCACAACCTTCACTCTTGGTTAGTACCAATAAATTACTTGTGCTTTTGTTTTTGTAGATGAAACTTTTCTGAAAATGGGCTGCTTCCTTGGAACGGCACGCATGAGACAACCCTGGTTTCGTTGCAGTTTCGCTTGTAAGATAAGTTTCATTAATATTATATCTTCTCCTTTTTTGTTGCACGGTTTATTTCTTATCCTTGTGGCTGTTTTGTGTACATAACAGGTAGAAATCAATGAAATATGACTTGTGCGTTACTTGTTTAAGCTGATAGGTCTAAGTTATAGTTTTTTTTAGGTAGTCATATCTCATAACCTTCAATCTTGGATAGTACCGATAATTAAGTTGTTCTTTTGTTTTTTTGTAGATTGAGCCTTTTTTGAAGTGGGCTACTTTCTTGGAACAGTACGCATGCGACAACCATGGCTTCCTTGCGGATTTGCTTGCAAGATAAGTTTCATTCACATTATATCATCTTCTTTTTTGTTACACGTCTTATTTCTTCTCTTTTTGGCTGTTTCGTGTACATAACCGGTAGAAGTCAACCAAAGTTGACTTGGCCGTTACTTGTTTAAGCTGATAGGTCTAAGTTATAATTTTTTTTAGGTGGTTATATCTCACAACCTTCAATCTTGGATAGTACCGATAATTAAGTTGTTCTTTTGTTTTTTTGTAGATTGAGCCTTTCTTGAAGTGGGCTGCTTTCTTGGAACGGTACGCATGCGACAACCATGGCTTCCTCGCGGATTTGCTTGCAAGATAAGTTTCATTCACATTATATCCTCTTCTTTTTTGTTACACGTCTTATTTCTTCTCTTTTTGGCTGTTTCGTGTACATAACCGATAGAAGTCAACCAAAGTTGACTTGGCCGTTACTTGTTTAAGCTTATAGGTCTATGTTATAGTTTTTTATAGGTGGTCATATCTCACAAACTTCACTCTTGGTTAGTACCGATAAATGAGTTGTCTTTTTGTTTTTGTAGATTGAACTTTTTTCAAGTGAGCTGCCTTCTTGGAACAGCACGCATGCAACAACCACGGCTTCTTCCTTGCGGTTTCGGTTGTAAGATAAGTTTCATTCGCATTATATCTTTTCCTTTTTTATCGCAGGGCTTATATATTCTCCTTGTGGGTGTATCGTGTACATAACTAGCAGAAGTCAACAAAAGTTGACTTGGCCATTACTTGTTTAAGCTGATCGGTCTATGTTATAGTTTTTTTAAGTTGTTATTTCGCACAACCTTCACTCTTGGTTAGTACCAATAAATTAGTTGTGCTTTTGTTTCTGTAGATGAAACTTTTCTGAAAATGGGCTGCTTCCTTGGAACGGCACGCATGAGACAACCCTGGTTTCGTTGCAGTTTCGCTTGTAAGATAAGTTTCATTAATATTATATCTTCTCCTTTTTTGTTGCACGGTTTATTTCTTATCCTTGTAGCTTTTTTGTGTACATAACAGGTAGAAGTCAATCAAATATGACTTGTGCGTTACTTGTTTAAGCTGATAGGTCTAAGTTATAGTTTTTTTTAGGTGGTTATATCTCACAACCTTCAATCTTGGATAGTACCGATAATTAAGTTGTTCTTTTGTTTTTTTGTAGATTGAGCCTTTTTTGAAGTGGGCTGCTTTCTTGGAACGGTACGCATGCGACAACCATGGCTTCCTCGCGGATTTGCTTGCAAGATAAGTTTCATTCACATTATATCCTCTTCTTTTTTGTTACACGTCTTATTTCTTCTCTTTTTGGCTGTTTCGTGTACATAACCGATAGAAGTCAACCAAAGTTGACTTGGCTGTTACTTGTTTAAGCTTATAGGTCTATGTTATAGTTTTTTATAGGTGGTCATATCTCACAACCTTCACTCTTGGTTAGTACCGATAAATGAGTTGTCTTTTTGTTTTTGTAGATTGAACTTTTTTCAAGTGAGCTGCCTTCTTGGAACAGCACGCATGCAACAACCACGGCTTCTTCCTTGCGGTTTTGGTTGTAAGATAAGTTTCATTCGCATTATATCTTTTCCTTTTTTATCGCAGGACTTATATATTCTCCTTGTGGGTGTTTCGTGTACATAACTAGCAGAAGTCAACAAAAGTTGACTTGGCCATTACTTGTTTAAGCTGATAGGTCTATGTTATAGTTTTTTTAAGTTGTTATTTCGCACAACCTTCACTCTTGGTTAGTACCAATAAATTAGTTGTGCTTTTGTTTTTGTAGATGAAACTTTTCTGAAAATGGGCTGCTTCCTTGGAACGGCACGCATGAGACAACGCTGATTTCGTTGCAGTTTCGCTTGTAAGATAAGTTTCATTAATATTATATCTTCTCCTTTTTTGTTGCACGGTTTATTTCTTATCCTTGTGGCTTTTTTGTGTACATAACAGGTAGAAGTCAATCAAATATGACTTGTGCGTTACTTGTTTAAGCTGATAGGTCTAAGTTATAGTTTTTTTTAGGTGGTTATATCTCACAACCTTCAATCTTGGATAGTACCGATAATTAAGTTGTTCTTTTGTTTTTTTGTAGATTGAGCCTTTTTTGAAGTGGGCTGCTTTCTTGGAACGGTACGCATGCGACAACCATGGCTTCCTCGCGGATTTGCTTGCAAGATAAGTTTCATTCATATTATATCCTCTTCTTTTTTTGTTACACGTCTTATTTCTTCTCTTTTTGGCTATTTCGTGTACATAACCGATAGAAGTCAACCAAAGTTGACTTGGCCGTTACTTGTTTAAGCTTATAGGTCTATGTTATAGTTTTTTCTAGGTGGTCATATCTCACAACCTTCACTCTTGGTTAGTACCGATAAATGAGTTGTCTTTTTGTTTTTGTAGATTGAACTTTTTTCAAGTGAGCTGCCTTCTTGGAACAGCACGCATGCAACAACCACGGCTTCTTCCTTGCGGTTTCGCTTGTAAGATAAGTTTCATTCGCGTTATATCTTTTCCTTTTTTATCGCAGGACTTATATATTCTCCTTGTGGGTGTTTCGTGTACATAACTAGCAGAAGTCAACAAAAGTTGACTTGGCCATTACTTGTTTAAGCTGATAGGTCTATGTTATAGTTTTTTTAAGTTGTTATTTCGCACAACCTTCACTCTTAGTTAGTACCAATAAATTAGTTGTGCTTTTGTTTTTGTAGATGAATCTTTTCTGAAAATGGGCTGCTTCCTTGGAACGGCACGCATGAGACAACGCTGATTTCGTTGCAGTTTCGCTTGTAAGATAAGTTTCATTAATATTATATCTTCTCCTTTTTTGTTGCACGGTTTATTTCTTATCCTTGTGGCTGTGTTGTGTACATAACAGGTAGAAGTCAATCAAATATGACTTGTGCGTTACTTGTTTAAGCTGATAGGTCTAAGTTATAGTTTTTTTTAGGTGGTCATATCTCACAACCTTCAATCTTGGATAGTACCGATAATTAAGTTGTTATTTTGTTTTTGTAGATTGAGCATTTCTTGAAGTGGGCTGCTTTCTTGGAACAGTACGCATGCGACAACCATGGCTTCCTTGCGGATTTTCTTGCAAGATAAGTTTCATTCACATTATATCATCTTCTTTTTTGTTACATGTCTTATTTCTTCTCTTTTTGGCTGTTTCGTGTACATAACCGGTAGGAGTCAACCAAAGTTGACTTGGCCGTTACTTGTTTAAGATTATAGGTCTATGTTATAGTTTTTTCTAGGTGGTCATATCTCACAACCTTCAATTTTGGATAGTACCGATAATTAAGTTGTTCTTTTGTTTTTGTAGATTGAGTCTTTCTTGAAGTGGGCTGCTTTCTTGGAACAGTACGCATGCGACAACCTTGGCTTCCTTGCGGATTTGCTTGCAAGATAAGTTTCATTCACATTATATCAGCTTCTTTTTTGTTACACGTCTTATTTCTTCTCTTTTTGGCTGTTTCGTGTACATAACCGATAGAAGCCAACCAAAGTTGACTTGGCCGTTACTTGTTTAAGCTTATAGGTCTATGTTATAGTTTTTTATAGGTGGTCATATCTCACAACCTTCACTCTTGGTTAGTACCGATAAATGAGTTGTCTTTTTGTTTTTGTAGATTGAACTTTTTTCAAGTGAGCTGCCTTCTTGGAACAGCACGCATGCAACAACCACGGCTTCTTCCTTGCGGTTTCGGTTGTAAGATAAGTTTCGTTCACATTATATCTTTTCCTTTTTTATCGCACGGCTTATATATTCTCCTTGTGTCTGTTTCGTGTACATAACTAGCAGAAGTCAACAGAAGTTGACTTGGCCATTACTTGTTTAAGCTGATAGGTCTATGTTATAGTTTTTTTAAGTTGTTATTTCGCACAACCTTCACTCTTGGTTAGTACCAATAAATTAGTTGTGCTTTTGTTTTTGTAGATGAAACTTTTCTGAAAATGGGCTGCTTCCTTGGAACGGCACGCATGAGACATCCCTGGTTTCGTTGCAGTTTCGCTTGTAAGATAAGTTTCATTAATATTATATCTTCTCCTTTTTTGTTGCACGGTTTATTTCTTATCCTTGTGGCTGTTTTGTGTACATAACAGGTAGAAGTCAAATAAAGATGAGTTGTGCGTTACTTGTTTAAGTTGATAGGTCTAAGTTATAGTTTTTTTTAGGTGGTCATATCTCACAACCTTCAATCTTGGATAGTACCGATAATTGAGTTGTTCTTTTGTTTTTGTAGATTGAGCCGTTCTTGAAGTGGGCTGCTTTTTTGGAACGGTACGCATGTGAAACCATGGCTTCCTTGTGAATTTGCTTGCAAGATAAGTTTCATTCACATTATATCCTCTTCTTTTTCGTTACACGTCTTATTTCTTCTCTTTTTGGTTGTTTCGTGTACATAACCGGTAGAAGTCAACCAAAGTTGACTTGGCCGTTACTTGTTTAAGCTTATAGGTCTATGTTATAGTTTTTTATAGGTGGTCATATCTCACAACCTTCACTCTTGGTTAGTACCGATAAATGAGTTGTCCTTTGGTTTTTGCAAATGGAGTTTTCTTGAAGTGGGCTGGTATCTTGGAACGGCACGCATGCGACAGCTATGGTTTTTTTGCGGTTTCGCTTGTATGGTGAGTTTCATTCACATTATATATTTTTCTTTTTTGTTGCACGACTTATATATTCTCCTTATAACTGTTTCGTGTACATAACCGGTAGAAGTCAATCAAAGTTGATTTGGCCGTTATTTTTTTAAGTTGATAGGTGTATGTTATAGTTTTTTATAGGTGGTCATATCTCATAATCTTCACTCTTGGTTAATACCGATAATTAAGTTGGTCTTTTGTTTTTGTAAATGGTGTTTTTCTTGAAATGAGCTGCTTTCTTGGAACGACATGCATGCGACAACCATGGCTTCCTTGCTGTTTCGCTTGTAAGATAAGTTTCCTTCACATTATATTTTTTTTTTGTTGCACGGCTTATATATTCTCCTTGTGACTGTTTCGTGTACGTAACCGGTAGAAGTCGACCAAAGTTGACTTGACCGTTACTTGTTTAAACTGATTGGTTTATGTTATAGTTTTTTATAGGTGGTCATATCTCACAACCTTCATTCTTGGTTAGTACCGATAATTGAGTTGTCATTTTGTTTTTTTAGATGGAGATTTTCTTGAAATGGACTGCTTTCTTGGTACGGTACGCATGCGACAAACATGGCTTCCTCACGGTTTCGCTTGTAAGATAAGTTTCATTCACATTATATATTTTCATTTTTTGTTGCACGGCTTATATGTTCTTCTTGTCGCTGTTTCGTGTAAATAATAGGTAGAAGTCAACCAAAGTTGACTTGGTCGTTACTTGTTTAAGCTGATAAGTTTATGTTATAGTTTTTTTAGGTGGTCATTTCTTACAACCTTCAATTTTGGTTAGTACCAATACTTGAGTTGTCCTTTTGTTTTTGTAGATAGAGCTTTTTTTCAATTGGGCTGCTTTTTTGGAATGGCACGGATGCGACAACCATGGCTTAGTTGCGGTTTCGCTTGTAAGATTATTTTCATTCACGTTATATCCTCTACTTTTTTGTTGCACGACTTATTTATTCTCCTTGTGGCTGTTTCGTGTACATAACAGGTAGAAGTCAACCAAAGTTGACTTGGTCGTTAGTTGTTTAAGCTGATAAGTCTATGTTATAGTTTTTTTTAGGTGGTCATATCTCACAACCTTCACTCTTGGATAGTACTGATCTTTTTGTTTTTGTAGATTGAGTTTTTTTGAAGTTGGTTGCTTTCTTGGAACGGCATGCATGCGACAACCATAGCTTACTTGCGGATTCGCTTATAAGATAAGTTTCATTCACATTATATCCTGTCCTTTTTTGTTGCACGGCTTATTTCTTCTCCTTTTGGCTGTTTCATGTACATAACAGGTAGAAGTCAACCAAAGTTGACTTGGTCGTTATTTGTTTAAGTGGATAGGTCTATGTTATAGTTTTTTTTAGGTGGTCATATCTCACAATCTTCACTCTTTGTTAGTACCGATAAATGAGTTTTACTTTTGTATATGTAGATGGAGCTTTTCTTGAAGTGGATTGCTTTCTTCGAATGACACGCATCCAATAACCATGACTTCATTGCGGTTTCGCTTGTAAAATAAATTTCTTTCATAATATATCATTTATTTTTTTTGTTGCGCGGTTTATTTCTTCCCCTTGTGGCTCTTTTGTGTACTTGACCGGTAGAAGTCAGCCAAAGCTAACTTGGCTGTTACTTGGTGGAGCTGATAGGTCTATGTTATAGTTTTTTTAAGTGGTCAGATCTAACAACGTTCACTCTTGGTTAGTATGAATATTTGAGTTTTACTTTTATTTATGTAGATGGAACTTTTCTTGAAGTGGGTTGCTTTCTTAGAATGACACGCATGCGACCACCATGACTTCCTTGCGGTTTCACTTGTAAGATAAGTTTACTTCACAATATATCATTTCTTTTTATTTGCACGGCTTATTTCTTTCCCTTGTGATTGTTTTGTGTTCCTGACCAGTAGAAGTCAGCCAATGCTGACTTGGCCGTTACTTGTTTAAGCTGATAGTTCTCTGTATAGTTTTTTTTAGGTGGTCAGATCTCACAACCTTCACTCTTGGTAAATACCGATATTTGAGTTGTACTTTTGTTTTTGTAGATGGGGCATTTCTTGAAGTAGGCTGCTTTCATGGAATAGCACGCATCTAACAACAATGACTTGCAATTTTGCTTGTAAAATAAGTTTCCTTCACAATATATCGTTTTTTTTGTTGGACGGATTATTTCTTCCATTTGTGGTTGTTTCGTGTACATGACCGGTAGAAGTGAGCCAAAGCTGAATTGGCCGTTACTTGTTGGAGCTGATTGGTCTATGTATAGTTTTTTTTTAAGTGGTCAGATCTCACAACATTCACTCTTGATTAGTACCGATAATTCAGTTGTACTTTTGTTTATGTAGATGGAGTTTTTCTTGAAGTGGGCTGCTTTCTTGGAACGGCACGCATGCAATAACCATGGATTACTTGCGGTTTCGCTTGTAAGATAAGTTTCCTTCATAGTATATCCTTTATTTTTTGTTGCATGACTTATTTCTTCTCCTTGTGGCTGTTTCGTGTACATAACCGGTAGAAGTCAGCCAAAGCTGACTTAGCCGTTACTTGTTTGAGTTGATAGGTCTATGTTATAGTTTTTTTTAGATGGTCAGATCTCATAACCTTCACTCTTTGTTAGATCTCTTGTGTGTGGAGCAACAGTCGAAAGGCGCACCAAAAAAAATATCTACAGTCCATTTCTTATATGTTAATTATAATTATCATAATATTTTCTTAAGATATTTAATTGTATGTTAGTTTCAGAGAATTCACATTATCTTCATTATTACACAAGAGAATCTTTTACAATTAGTGGATTTAGACTGTTCCTTTTAACTTGACATGAATCTCAAAGTCCAATAATACTGTGTCTACACTAGTTGAAATGTACTAGTCTGAATCGTCTAAAGTGCTTAGGAGGATATAGATTAAGTTTCAAGAGTATTGATTTATAGTTGCTTTCTCATACATATTTTTAATATAAATATTTATTGTAGAAAATTAGTTATACCATTATTAGTTTCATTACATCACGTCACGTGTGTCGGTCACGTAACATTATTTGTGTATCACGTGTCTCTCTTTGATTTGAAATGATATGTCACATAACGTTACGTTGCACAACTATCCTGGTCTTTTATTATCAAATCAGAAGTTTGTGTACAAATTGATCAAAAAAATTATTTTTATATTTTGCAATGAATTTGACTTAAATTTGAGTGCCAAATATATAGTGAATTAATATTACCTTTTCTTTTGTGAAGTTCCTACTCCCAAGTTCAGACAAGAAAATTATATCAAATCGAATTTTTTTTCTGTTAAGGCTCATTAACCTTCTCCGATGGATTTTTTTATTTATAATTTATAGCCTAATCAACCTTTTTAACTTCAGTAGGGACAATATATAAAATTAAACTTTTTCTTACAAAAATGTTAGTAGTTGATATAATATATAGTATTTAATAAGAATGAAATAATATAAACCAATATTTGTTTCCTACGGTTATCATAATTTTTGGATCATTGTGACATCAAGTTCATCTTAAAAATAAAATTAGAAATTAGCCGTGCAGAGTTAAGTTATTTTTTTACAAAATCAGGTTCATAATGAGATTTTTTATTTTGGTAATATGCATATCATCAGGGTATATTTGGAGGGGACCTAGAATATCGAAATTTGAGTTTAGTAGATAAGAATAGAGAAAAAATCGTGATTTTCATATTAGTGTGAAAACGGTGCTATTCGGATTAGTATTAATATTATTTGAATTGTACATTTGGAATAGTGAAAAGATAGATAAGCGGAGTCTCAAACAAATTATTACGACATGGAGATAACAGATGTATCATCAATTTTGCCATTTTGAGATTATATTGGTGAAAATTTGAGAAAGAAATATTTTTTTCTCTCTTCAAACTTTTGAATAATAGTTATTCCAACATTTACAAAAAATAGATAATAACAACTGTTCTAACTATTTCGATAGCAAAACTGTTGTATGTGTGCATATTGCTATTCCGAATAGCTCCTATTTTTAGTGCATCCAAACACATCCTTAACACAACTACCAGCGCTATAGATGCATATCACTTTTTTTAAAGTCCAAACTGTTGATGTGAACTGTTTAACATTTTCTTCATATAAAAATGTACTTGTAGATTAATTTTACATAATTTTATATTTCTTTTTTTTCAGATAAGAGGAAAACCAAATTATGGACCATCCGACATTAGCAATTTTCTATCTATAAAAAAAAAAAAATTTATATATAAATCATATTTCACAATTTGAATCAACCATCTAAATTTTAAAAAATAAGGGAGAAATTTCACGTATGCCCCTCAAAAACTTCAAAATTTCGTATTTTCCCCTCTAAAATTCATAATATCATATTTACCCTTCTAAAATTTCTCAAGTCACAAATTTACTCAATTAATCAATAATTAAAATTAACTATGGTTAATATTCTTTAAAATATAATTAATCACCTAATCCCTAATCCATGTCCTTCTCCTTCCATTGAATGGCTCCCATAAAAGGATTTTGGGAATTTTGGGGCATTTGGAAAAGACATGAGCGAGCTTCCTTTTTTGGATTCTAATAGATGTAAGACTAGATAATCCCAATTTGCGGTGGCAGCTCTCGAATCAACTCTTGGATGGTCTTTTAGTCAAAGCTTTTTATATTTGAGAAATGGGATTCTGTTGTTGGGTTTGTCTCCATCGGTTGCCATGGAGCCTTCATCTACAATGCAAAATGGAGAATTGGTTGCGAATTGAGAAAAATGAGAGGAAATTCAAAGAGACTGGAAACAAAGCAGGAAGCTTGATTAATTGCTTGAAGCTAGAAGCTGACCTTCAAATTGATTGCGAACAGAATCCAAACAAAGATGAAAAGGAGTTGGAAGGATCAAACAAAACTTGTTCTTTTTAATATTCTCACAGCTAGCAACCCAAAGAGATCCGCTCCATCTGCCATGGCCACCAGAGTCGTTAAATTTTAGAGAATATCAAGTATATATAATTAATTTGACTTATTGATTAATTGAGTAAATTTGTGAATTTTGAAAATTTAAAAAGGTAAATATGATATTATGTACTTAATTTAGAGGAGAAAATATGTAAATCAGAGTCGTTAAATCTATGCAGCTGTGCGCTAATTAGAGAGATATCTCCAATCAAAATCTCAACTGTTCATGATTCACCAATTGTTCCGGTATCGAAAGTACGTGCGTACCACTACAATCTACCAATAATTTAAAAAATTGCATAATCTAAAACATAACAACACAAAAGAAGCTATATATATATAGCTACACTGGTTATTTTGTTGCATACAATTTATTTATATTATATATATATTGAAATAATTATAATATATAAGTATATATACAATTTTATTATTATCGGTCCGTATCCGATCTATTTACACTCCTGCATCTTAGTACTTGTATTATTTTGTTGTAAACAAAACATTGTTGAAGTTATTGACGTCTGAGTTGTAAAATTATACCTCGATCGATCGATGATCTTGGAGCCATTCCCATTCGACTGTAGCTAGGCATGGAAAAATTAATATGAGGGACAAATCCAGTTCTTCCTTCTCTCAAAGGGTCAAACTTAGATAAAGTAATTATACTTACAGATCTTATTTTAGATTAATATTTCAAGTATACTGTTAAAGCTGACTACAAAAACGAGATTAGAGTTTAATTTTTTTCAAAGACTTGAGCTGTAAATTGAACTTCATTTGTATAGATGTTTGATTGATTGACAGATTCAGATTCTAAATTTCTTATATATTAGAAATGTACTTTTGTGGGGTTTAACTAGATAGATCGCTTGACATCATCACAGAGATGCAATTAAAGTATATATGCATGATGACAACCACTTAATTTCTTTAAAATTAGTACCTAAAATTTAGAAAATTTATATTATTACACTCCATGATCTACACTCTTATTAATTTATATCTGAAGCACAATTGTTTATACTTAATTAATTAGTATATATACGAGATCAAAAGGGTTCATGTGTCACTCTTGGCTGATACAGGCTGAGATCTTCACCAATTCTTCGAGTGTCAGTCACATCGTGGAACGGTTGAGAACAGCAACAAAGCCTTATCAATGAACAAACACACAACCAAGCAAGCATCAGCCACTAAATATGAACAAAACAATAAAAATGAAATATGTCAAAACTTTTTAACAACCATCTTACCATTACTATATATATATATATATGTTTACCCGGCCAAATGCTAACCAGTTGTGCACACATCAATCGCCTCGCCAGTCGCCGCTTCCTGACTTAATTTGCCTTGTCGGCAAATGTTGTTCTTTTGTTGCATTAATATGTATGGTCTTTCTAGGCTCCGGCCCTAAGACAAAGGCTAAGGCTGACCTCCCGTTCCACCATATATACTAATTCTATAATCAAACCAGATATATATATTGACGTACTATATATATATTCAGTATGAGGTCTAAATTAAAACCTTTTTAATTGCATATGTGAACTCCCAAAGGATATTAATATTGGTCTACACTTTAATTTCATCCCACATTCAACCATATTAGCTAGCTAGCTAGGTTTGTACCTTGATAACAAAATGAAATCAAGTCAGACAATATTCCACACGTCCCTACTTCATCTCAAACCTGAATAATTTAATTTATTTTCAAATTCCACAAATTTAACAACACAAACTACTTAATTAAACTTAATTTCCACCAACATTAATTAATTAATTAATACCAAAGTCAATTAATATCGATTTAATTAGTATAAAATATTAACATGTCTTGGATTACAGTTTAAATCAGATACCAAGTAAACCAAATTTGTGTAGCACCTCCCTTCTTTTTAGTGTTAGTAGTACTAGGATTCACATCTCTTTAGATAGTTGGAAAATCACTCCTCTTGGATGGTTCAGAATTTTTTGTTTCTAATTGTCTAAAAAAATAGTAAAGATATAAAAAAAGATATAAAATTTGATCGTCAATTATATATTCATATAGTTATAATGTTGAACAGTTCGGATTAATTATTTAAACTCTGAAAATGGAGTTATGAATCCAATGCATAGACCAATCCACACATTGCAATGTACTAAAGATTGATATAGAGATTTTTTTTTCACTTGCACATTTTGATAAATCTAAGCTATGTTGGGAAATTTTACAAACTAATTAATTACTTTAAAAAATTGAAACAAAATACCCTCTCTAATTTTCTTGACAAAATACCACCCCTCTCAATTAATATTACTCTTAATTATTTTATTTATTTAAACAAGAACATTCAATTACCAAAATTTACTAATTAGTTTGTCAAATTACTATTAGAAAACTAATATTATATTCACGGGGCATTTTTTTAGAAGTATATATACAAAACAAACAACTAGTTATCTAGTATCAATACAATTTTATTTTTTTTATATATTTTCGTTAAAGTCTACCCAGTGGCCAAACTAATATTATTGCTAAGTATCAATAATTATATTAAATATCAAGTTTTACATAATTTTTAAATTAAAAAATGTTGACGAAAAATAAATGAGAAATTACTAAATTATCTTCCCAAATAAATTGTAAATTAAAAAGTGGAACATTGGTGCTTTTGTAGATTTAGTGATTTATTAAGATGCTTTGTTACTCGGATACTCCATATTAGACCCTCTATCCAAGGGTGGATCTACGATAGCACAGGGGGGCAGCCGCCCTCCACCTCCCCAGATTTCAATTTTTAGTAGTGATCTATTGGTTCCGATTGACTTTGTCTCTTTTTAAAAAAAAATTTGTCCCTTCTCTAAATGTTTGATTTGTAATTCGAGTTAAATTTAGTGTTAACATCAAAATAAATTTATTAAATTATGATTGATAATATTAATTATAAGTTATAGGATCATAAATCATAAGTCAATGTATTGAAAAATATAAGTCAAAACATTATTTTTTTATCGAGTACTCAATTAGTTAATGATTTTAAATCCGATAAGTTATTTAAATCTGATTCAATATATTTTTGTTCCCCCTAACGAAAATTCTGGGTCCATCCTTGTCTATACCCGATACGTATCGGACACGGA